>CM050164.1:369607638-369615138 GCA_027410445.1 Discoglossus pictus
GTTCAGACTCTCCCCTTTAACCTCCCTGCAGCGAGGGGAACCACCAGTTGCTCGATCTTTTTTCTCCTCTTTCAAACGACCAGCCTCAGGCCTACGGCTAAGTGCTGGTAGCTTGCTTTTCTTTAGGCCAAACCAGCTGGCAATGCCACTGGAATTCCTCTGTTTAGGGTCCGGGGCTGGTGAACGATGCTGCTCCTGCAGCCTCAGCATATTCTCTTTTATGCCCTTCATCACTTTTTCCTCAATGGCAGAATGCAAAGCTGCACTGAGAGGAAGGCTCTCTGTGCCCTGTGTACCTGAATTACGGGGACATGCATACTCTGGAGGGCACGTGTTGCTTTTCTTGCCTGCACCAGTGGACTGTGTCCTCTGCTTTTCATCATTTGCGTGTTGAGGTTGTCGAATGCTCGGCCTCAGCTCCTCACTCAGGGGCCGGGATACTAGGGGTTTGGCAGTTGCTTTACTTGGGGACTTGGCAGGTAGTTTGGTTGGACTGCCATGAGGGCTTCGAGGGGTCTTGCTAGGGACAGGAGGTGCTCGAGCAGGGTAACGAGGGCCATGGGGAGAGCCAGGGGGACAGTGAGCACCAGGCTGACGAGTCCGAGCAGCCTCTACTTTCTGGGCATGGTACCTAGGTGGGTAACTCTCTGTGGATCCTGGTTCCGGGGTCCTTAGGCTGCTAACACCAATGGATCTTTTCATAGCTGGGCGAAGGTCAGGGCCATCACTCACTACCCGACTTCCCTCTGCTCCTGCAAGAGCAACGTCTGGCTGTGGGGTGTCAGAGCCTCTTAGTTTACCAATCCTTTCTCTGAAGGGCAGGTGTGCAATGGGCTCTGGGGGTTTCCTGGAAATTCCAGATTTTTTAATGAATGGGGTGCTAACCTGGCCTTGGCTGTCATCAACACAATTTCCTTGGGAGTGGACACAACGACCCGGGGAGCAGTTTGGGGAACAATGTGAACCTTCCACAGCCTCAACAGTCTGTTTTACAATTGAAAGCTCAGAGTTTCTAGGTGACATAGGTGGAACATTTTCATAATCATGTGACTTTTTGGTGCAGCACTGCACTCCAGGCCTTGTTAGCAAGTTGCTAGGAGGGCGCTCACCCTGTCCTTGCCTGCTAGTGTCAGAATGGGGAATATCAGAGGGTGAAGGTGGCTCAGTGTCAAGTTCAGACAACTCCTCAGTTGCCTTCCTACCCATGCGAGGGGAAGGGAAAACCTCATAGTTATTGCTTCGGCATGGGATCTTTGAGGTCTGGGTAAGTTGGGGACTCAGCCTTAGGGAGTTGGGGCTCTGTAGTTTCTCCCCTGTGCCTGGTAGTTTCAGGAACTTGAGAAATTTGGCTGGAGAGGGAATGTGTGGAGCTCGAGGTTCAGGGGATGGAATAAGTGCGTCTTGTGAGTCTACAGAAGAGGGATTAGAAACCATGGAAGAGGAGCAATCATCAAATGGCTCCTTGGCTGAGGTCTTGTGGACCAGTTCATTTGTCTCTCTTTGTATATCGGTAGAGATACCAGGAGAAGAGGGACAGGGAGGGACAGGCTCATCTGAAATGGTCTCAGAAATCATCTGCTTTGCTGGAGACCGGGATACAGAGTCACCCCGCTCAGTGGTTGCTGGTGATGATCCAGGGAGCTGCTGGCTCTCAACCAGATCCCTCAAGCTTCGACTATAGCATGTTAATGAATGAAGGTGTCCAACATGTCCCCTGCTGTGACCAGTACCATCAGAATGGCCCTCACCTGGGCCCCTTTTATCACCTGCTCCACGGGAGCACAGACAGGGTCCCAAGCCTTTTGCTAAGTCTGTTAATGGCAGCCGTTGCCTGATCTCACTTGGAGGAGGAGGAGGAGGTTCAGCGATATCATCATCAGAAGAAGAAGAGCTTCCTTCTGCCTGTCGAGCGAGCTGCTGGGTGTCCTCCCCTGTAGCTAAACCAAGATGTTCTCCTCCTCCCTCTCCAGGGCTTCCAGCAGGTGGCTCTCTTTGCATGTGTTTCCACTTAAGTATCTCATCCCAGCCACTGTGAGCTAACAACAAACAAGATGCCCAGGGCTCATCCCCACCAAGCTCTGAGGGAGTAAGGCCTTCTCCATTCAGGTATTCCACATTTTGCTCTGATCCCAATCGCAAGCCATTCCCACCAGATGATGATAGACCTCCAAGCAGCATAGGTGGAGCGGTGAAGGAAGACGATCCAGACTGGGATCCTGTAGCCTCAAGCCTTCGCAGGACTTCCAAGATCTGGGCCTTTTTTCTAAGGAATGGAGACATGGCATCTAGCGATCGGCAGGAGGAAGAGGCACGGCCTGAGCGCTGCTTCTCCTAAAAGAGTAAGAACAATTAATTAGGATCACTCATTACATTACCTTAATTATACTGGAAGTAGAACTGTTTATATCTAGATATAGTAGCTCTGCGTTTCTATTCTCAAAATAACGCAGAATCCTTAGGTTTTTCAAGTAATCATAAAAATACTTTCAGAAACTACATATAACTTAACCCCATTGTTAGGTTACACTTTTTTTTTTTTTTACTATACATAACTGAAAATTCCATCATTATTTAAAATAAGGAACATGTGTGTTTACTAATTAATAACAGGATTTGTTCTGTTTTTAACAGCAGAATTGATGTTATTATTGCTTAATCTGCCAATCAAAACTGTGTTTAAAATACATTATGCAAACAGGCGTTTAGGCTAAATGTAAAAAGATCCTGTAGCCAACATTTTTTGTGTCCTGGGTAATTAATAACAAAAACTGAAAATGTATTTACTTTAAAACAAACACAGAAAGGCCATTTGTGTGTCATGGTATATATCCCATTTACTCTATACTTCACTGAATAACTAGGCTACACAAGTCACAAGGGATTGCAGTTATATTACTAATCATGTAATAGCTGTGAATGTTATTGGATGTGAGGGCTACGCAAAGAACCAAAATATAATCTGTCTACATTGTAAATTGTTTAGATCAGTGTTCAAATTCATAAAATTGGATTCTGTATTTTCACAAGTCTCTATCAAAAGGATAATTAAAATAAAATAATACATGCATGCCTAGAAAACAGACATTATTCATTAAGATGATTTTGTGACATCACAAGTCATAGGTACAGTCTGTAAGGTCTCAGAATCCTTACAGTGAACAATGGCAACTTTAATTATACTTGGTTGCTCTGTGTTCCAAGATGGAAAAGTGAATACTTGTATTTCTTCGTTATCACAAAAAACAATTATGCTTTTGTTACCTGATGTTTTAAGAATTCATCATATTAGATTGTAGAAGAAAAAAATGCTCTTGACAGAAACTAAACAAGGGATATACATGCCAGTAGATTCAAAACATCAACTGAACAGTAATTTCTAACTTGCAGAGATCCGTCTATAGATGCATTAATTAAAAAGTTTTTTTGTTTGTTTTTTGAAGGACCACAGAAAACCTGCTGTGGGCTGACCACTTAAATATTGCTGAGGGTCTTCATGACCCTCTACCTCTAGTTTATATTTTACTACGCACCAGAATATAAAATTATATTTGTTACTATCAGCAGTCTCATGAAATACCTAGGGGGTCTCGGTTCCCTGACTGACCAGACAATTAATTAACTGTTTAAAATGTGAGGAAACCTTCAACTCCTTGTCCAGTGTTTTGTGACTGTCTAGTTCCAGTTGTAAAATTCTATAATACAGTATTTATGTTTTGCATTTCCTTACCTCTCTCTGTGATGTACATTGTCCAGGTGTGAGGGAGCCTGAAAGCCTGTCCAAGTCACCTCCATGAGAGTCCGACAAAACCTGCAGTGGGTGCAGCTGCACGTGTAACAGGACAAAGGAACAGTATTAATCATAGGATAATGACAGTTACCCTATGCATGTGCATAAAATGCTGAAATAAAATGCTGATTGATGGACAATACAGATAGAGGTATATTGTTCTGGATTCGCATTTATAGATACTCCACTTAATTGTAAATGGATATGTATGCATGTGTATGTATGAGGCCTGGAGATCTTTGCAGTGAATTTCTAGCCAGACTCATTTTGAGTGGCTTTGCTTTGAAAACATTTAATTATTATTTGTCCCTATATTACTATTTTGCCTTCCTGTTGCCAATAGTTTTTTTTTTTCAACACTTTACAACACTGTGTGCCAAGCCAAAAATTCCTAATTTTTAAAGTTATTTTTAATTCTTAAGTTAGGAAAATTGCTACCATACGCATTCAATTAATAGAGATCCCTGGGGGCATTATTAAATGTTAGAATCTGGAACTAATCTGATCATCTTCATGAGAAATGCAAACAAAAATTAAGGAAAAAAGTGAGAAAAACAGTTTGATATCACGCTTTAAAGGAAAGGAATCCACTAGCCACAATCATAGAATTAGTCTACACCTATTATGATGTATTTTCATTTTAAATATAGGTAATACTTAGTAATCTATCACTGAATGTTTTTGTATGTGTTTTCAACAGTAAACTAACATTAAAAAAAATGTAAACTGCCAATTAAACTTTCTGACCCACCACAAACAAATCTATTCATATGTTTTGTTAATGGGAAATCAACTAGATTCAACTAGACTTCTTGAACTCAAAAGGCTAGCGATCAGAGTGGCTCTTACCTCAGGAGATGATCCTGAGGAGCGTTGGAGCTTCTGGTGAAAGAGTTCACTCAACGCCCTGTTCTGTCTCTCAAGGTCAAACACCCTCTTCTTGAGTTTGATACATTCTTCCCGGAGATCCTGCATGAAAACAACATAAGAGCCTTTAGTATATATAGTTTAGACAACAAAACGAGGGATATCATATAAATGAAGTAATTAAATATGTTAAGGTATTAAACATTTAAGATGAAAACATCTTTAAAATAAGAAAGGTAAAATAGGTCATGATTTAGGAGTAATGTTCACAAGTACTACAATAAAGTTATAGATAAGTGGAACAACCTTCAAGTGGAAGCTCTAAGGGAAAAATAGAAAAAAATATAAAGCGTGTCTGGGATATGCAGAAAAAACTCTTGTGGCTTTATTAAGAATGGATGGGCTAGATTGGTTTACAATAAAACAAAGTCTTATATTGCAAGTTCCTACCTTCTGATTTAAAAGAGCCTGGACAACATGGTTAGCAACCTGTAAAGAAAGAAATATTTTATGAAATATTGAATATAAGTAAAATACACAGTTATGAAAATGTGCGTAATCGGGCCTGTAATGAAATTACAAAATTGATATAATCTTTGCATCATAATGGATAAAGGACTTTCACATGTTCTATGAATTAATTAAAAACAAATTTTGAAATGAAAAATAAAGAAAAGAGAAAAAAAAAAGGACGAAAAGTTTGCTCCTCCCTAGCCTGACTAGTTAGGAAGTTGGCAATTTAACTTTGAATGGCTCGGACTTCCTTCTACTCAATCTTACATGGTGTTTATTTTTTCCAAAGCACCTTGTTAAGATTGAAAACTTGCAAACTTGCAATCTAAAGGGATAAATAAAATGATATTCTATTACATGCAAGTTACAGTATATGTCGTAACACATTGATTGCAGGGATCGATATAACACAAAATATAAACATGAAATAAACTATTTTTGGGGGACGATTTGCAGGCTTGAGAATGTTGTGCTATTAATTCTAAGACCTAACATCACTTTCACTTTTAATAAAAGTACAGTTGTGTGGCGATATGTGCATTTAATGTGCTAGGAGTTGGACTTTACCTCCCTTATTGATACAATTTAACAGCTCAATTTCAACGTAGCAGTTACGGGCTTGAAAGAACAACAAAGAAATTGCGCCCGCAAAGTTCCACGTTCCACGTCCCGTAGGCATTTTTCGGTATTGCGGTAAAACCGCAAGTCGTCTGCAGGTTGCTTTAAGAGGCCAATTTAATAGCTCAAAGTCTTGCGAGCTACGTTACGAGCTACGTTTTTACAAATTTAATGGGGCTATAAGCTTGTACAGGTATACCCTGCTTACAGCTACCGCTTTTAGAGCCGGTTCACTATAACGCTGTTTTTCCTGCCAGACCTTTTTTAAACTCTGATTCTCTATAGCATTGCCCTGATAGAACGCTGTTTTTGCCTGCCAGACCACTTTTATTCACTATAATACTGTTTTTTTTTTTCTCCAAAGAAAACAGAATCCAGGATGACCCAGAAGCTTCAACATCAATCATTTAAAGTTTATATTTCTGCTTGTGTTAGTGTAATGTTTGCGGTTTCTTTAAAGTTCATATAAAAACAAAAAAGTTTAAATTTCAATTGAAATTGTGTGTTTTTATCATGAATTCCCCTATCCCTATCTTCCCCATGTTAAACTGCCCCATTTAGAGCCGTTTCACTTCACACTCCTTCTGCCTGGGACCTGTCTACAGTGTTAAAACGAGGTATAGCTGTATTTTACATTTAAAGAATATGGAACCACTAAGAACAGATAATGTATGTGAATTACTCTGCTGGAAAACAAAATTTCGTATGCTCTTTTGTGTGCACTCAAGCTTGGGTTGTTGCACTGCAGGCAAACAAGGCTTCGTATGTATGTATGTATGTATGTATGTATGTATGGTTTGATAGTGATGTTAGCAATATAAAACTAAAGAAAGTTCTTCACGTACACCTCTAGTAACAACATACCATCCGACTCTAGAAGGAATACGTAAAATAATTAAAGATCTACAACCACAACTAACAGAAGATGCAGAATTAAAACATATATTTCCCAAACCTCCCATTGTCGCATTCAGACAACCACCAAATCTAAGACAAACATTGGTGAACAGAAGATTGGCCAATGAACGGCCCAACAGAGAAAATGGCACCAAACCCTGCAACAAAAATCGGTGCAAATTATGTCAGCATATCTGCAAAGAGGATACAGCCACACACAACAACAAGAGCTACAACATCAGAGGGTCATATTCCTGCACATCATCAAATGTAGTCTACATGATACAATGTACTGTCTGTGAAAATGGATGCTACATTGGAGAAACCAGCCAGAAATTACATATGAGGATGAACCTTCACAGAAACTCCATCAAAAAACACAATGAAGACAATTATTGTACCCCAGTGGGACATCACTTTTCACAAAATAACCATTCTATACAAAACCTGAAAATAAAAATACTCAGAGGTTACTTTAAAAACACACAAGAAAGAAAGATCTATGAAATGAAGATGATAACTCACTTTAATACGAAAAATACAGGACTTAATGTTAATATGGAGTTTTTATCTCATTATCTTAATTTCTTATAACCTCCTATATTCCTGATATGATGATTATGTGTATGTATGTGTATATATATATGTATCCATGTTTATATATTTATATTTACTTATTTATATGTATTTAATTATATTATGATACTTCTTGTATATGTGTATATAACATGTGTATATGTATATATATATATATGTGTACCATACTATGTTGTGTTCATTCCACCTATATGTATTTGCCTGATGATGTCAGACACTGC
>CM050164.1:369620138-369775138 GCA_027410445.1 Discoglossus pictus
TTGGGCTTATTAGGGGTGCTGTACCTTTACATCAATGCAGCGTATGACAAGTTATCAGGAGACTCTGTCAAATAACAGCTTTAAACGAAAATAGGACATATTGCAAAATAAAAGAAAACCAAAGTAGACTCTCGGTTAACCAGAAAAAAATTTCAATACTGTACTTTAAATAAAAATTTAAATTTACAGGGCTCAACAAATGCCAGGAGGCAGGTTGTCATGCCACAAAATGCTTACAGGCACCTAGATTACATTATCCGGGTTTAGCATTGCACCCTCCTGTCAAACATACCTGTGTGAGTGAGGAGTGAAAGCTGCTGCTTCTAGAACAGCCCTTACTGACAAATGTACTTAGCAGAGTATCCTATATGCAGCTAATCTAGGACGCTTTTAATAGTGACTCTCAAGCAACCAGAAACTACATTTACTTGGCATCTATCAATCCCCATTTGTGCCGGTTAACTGAGAATCTACTGTAATAAGGAAATACAAGAGAAGATAACTGGTAAACACTGGGTAAAGTAATTTTCTGATATATCAGAATTATTATATTTTCTATGGACACTGATTTTTTGTCAATATTTAAATATTTTTCGACACCTACAAATATATCTTGTGACATTGAATGGAGTAGGTAAATTGCATGGGTATTTCTTAAAGCAGGTGCAAGGCTGGATGAGTTTATTCAGCAATTAAAAAAATACTGCAAGGTTGGGCCACATGTCTGACCAAACAGGTATTCTAAACACCCCTTGACAGAAACTTATAAGCTTTATTGCCAAGAAAGTCCTGCATGTCACTCCCACGGTCAGAGTTACTTTTTCACCTTAGATAAATTTATTAGCAAAAAAGAGTGATCTTTTTGGATAATGTATGCTTAAAATACCTTTTATTCAAGGCCAGTTATCGAACATGACCCTTCCGTTTTTATCTAAAAACAACCAATAGCCCCTGGAAAGCTTAGTGAATCTAGGGGATTATTTGGACACCAATAATTTATTTCAAAAGGAATTCAGTGTATAGTATAAGCACCATGAAATCTGCTCCTTAAAGAGTGGCTAGATATACATACCAAATGGATAAGCAAAAATCATTATTCAATACAGCTCACTACTGTCACTCTATCAAAAATAAACAAACAAACAAATTTGTGGTGAGGCTGCAAGACTTGACATTTTGATCCGGGATGAAGGGGTTATGTTATCACTATAGTGACAGCAGAGTGACTAGACATCCCCCATCTGGTTTTAAGGATAAAGGGGATTAGGTCATTCCCAGAATGCCCAGCTTCCAGTATTATACATGCATGTGAGGAAGCTTTATCTGAAGACACAGAGACAGAAGCAGGTCACTGCGCTGCTTACATGCGTTTCCAATCACATCTGGGGAAAGAAAGAAACCTCTGTGCTGCTCTCACCTCACTCGTGATATCATACCCAGGAGATGGATGATGACTGAAGCCACAGCATGTCACTCCACCTACAAAAAGAGAGAAAAGTCTATGTAATTAACATGATAGCACAATGCAAATCAATTACTGAAGAATTACAGGGGGGGGGAAAAATCAGAATCATTACCTAAAAGCTATAAGGCTTAAATTCCTTAGATTCTAAGGGATACAAATGAAAGGGAACAAATATTGAACTGTGCGGAGACCAGATCATTCACTTCACAAGCCAGCGCTCTAAACCTAAAGCCCTCCTCCCCAGAGATCTCAATCACATCTGTTAGGCAGCCAGCTTTGATCTATAAATTTCTAACGAAATACTGACACTGGAAAAAATGTATTATACTTAATAAGGAAACATATCTTAAAGGGACAGAACCATAATAAATTGCGTTGAGATGTTTAGATTAAAGATAATCGTTCTAAAATAGATTATTAAAATGCAAATCTTATTTGTTCATTTGTTAATTCCTATTACCTCCAAACTTAGGAGCAATACGTATTTACTTCTGCTTCATAGACTATTCTAAAGCCTTTGACTGTGTGGACAAAATGTGGCATGTCCTTAAAGAGATGGGAGTACCAGATCATCTCATCTTCCTCCTGAAGAATCTGTATGTCGACCAAGAAGACATGGTCAGAACCGAACATGGGACAACAGAATTGTTCAAAATCGGAAAAGGAGTGCGATAAGGTTGTATATTGTCACCTTGTTTATTCAACTTATATGCAGAGTACATCATGTGTAAGGCTGGACTGGATGAATCCAAAGCCGGAATCAATATTGCTGGAAGAAATATCAACAACCTCAGATACCTGGCTGATACTACTTTGATGGCAGAAAGTGAGGTGGAACTAAAAAGACGTATTGATGAGGATAAAAGAAGAGAGTGCAAAAGCTGGCCTGCTGCTCAACGTTAAAAAAAAGACGAAGATCATGGCAAACGGCAATCTCACTTCCTGGCAAATAGACGGGGAATAAGTGGAGGCAGTGAGATTTTATTTCCCTTGGATCGAAAATCTCTGCAGATGGTGACTGTAATCATAAAATTAAAAGACGTTTGCTTCTGGAGAGGAAAGCTATGGCAAGCTTGGACAAGCTAGTAAAAAGTAAAGATATTAAACTATCAACATAATTTGAACTATGGTATTCCCAGTAGTAACATAGGGATGTGAGAGCTGGACCATAAAGAAATCTGAGCGCTGTAGAATTGACGCCTTTGTATTGTGATGTTGGAGAAGACTGCTTAGAGTCCCCTTGGACTGCAAGAAGATCCAATAAATAAATACTTCAGGAAATCAAGACAAACTGTTCACTAGAAGGTATGATCATGAGGCTGAAGCTCAAATATTTTGGGCATATTATGAGACGGCAGATTTCCCTAGAAAAGACTCTGATGTGGGAAAGATTGTAGGCACAAGAAGAAGGGGACGACAGAGGCGGAGATGGATAGATGAGGTCACTAAAGGAATGAACATGAACTTGATGGAGCTCAGAGGGGCAGTGACAAAGATGCACCTGGCGTGCTGTGGTCCATAGAGTCGCTGAGAGTTGGACGCGACTGAACGACTAAACAACAAGATTACGGATGAGCCATACAAATTATCTTAGAAACCAGTTAATTATATATACACACACACCATTATATAAAAAAAAAAATAGTTAGTAGCCAGAAGGACAAAATTAGGAGCTGTGCCCCCCTAGCTCCTGGTATTGTTCAAGCACTGCTCTACAAACTATTTTCTAAATATATTTAAATATTAAAAAAGCATTAGCTGAAAGAAATAAGTCATCCTACATCTCGCTCTGCCTCACATCTTGTAATTGTTTAGTTACACTGTCAGGACTAGTAGAGAATGGCCTGCTCAAAATAAGACAATGCACAATGGAAAGGAATCTCTTCCTGCTACAGCTATAATCCGCTCCAGTAGAATGGGTTTCAGGTGGGAAGTGCCATGTCCAGGTCACAGGAACATCACTGCTAGGATATGGTGAAAATGTGTAAGCCTCAGAAGAGGCGAAGCTGAATAGATTGCTCTATGGGATAGTACCCACACAGTCTATAGAACAAGGTTTAGCATATCAGTCCGATGCTGGCATTTTAGGACTGGGCTGTCATTTTGAGCAGGCAACACTATGACCGCTTCAACTGATCTTATACACAGCGAGAAAGAATTCCACATTTCGATATACTATATAACTCTTTAGGATGACTTTAGGTAATATGTATTGCTTTAAACAAAAACATGTATAAGATGTACACCAAGCACCAATATAAGTGTATGAAGATAGACTCAAGGAGGCTGAAACATTTATCTGACATTTGTAATTACTGATAAGTTAACAGAAATTAGTTTTTTTTTTTAATTACTTTTAGTACAAAGCAGCTAAAACCTACTTAACATGTTTTATTAGATATCTAAAGAAGTGTGTCTGCAATACATGGCAAGAAAGAACAGAGAAATAACTTTGCAGGAAGGTATTAATTTGCCATTCTTGGCATCACAGATTTATGTACCTTTCTCTATAAATATTTTTTTAAATAAACATAAACAAGTAGAGAGCAGTAATGAAGAAACCAAACTGGATACAACTTCTTCCATGACCAACAGACGATTTCTTAAGGAATCAAGTATAATTATGCGTCCAACTCATTTTTTACTACTTCTCTATATTATAAATATCTGCACTTTTAATAACAAAAACTATATTTGTCCAATGTTTCCATATATGTCTCAAGTTTATTATTTAACATGAAACACAGGAATACCATTTTTTGCTGCATAGTTAACATGAGCTGTTAATTCTCTATTCATTTTTGTGTCCATGTAGCCCAGTAAAGAAATATTGGGTATTTCTGAAACAGAGTTTCCTGACAAAAGAATACTTCATACACCTTATCCCAAAGGGATTGTATATGTGGACATTCCCATCAAGATGGTAGAAGGTGCATATTGATGCACATCCCTTCCAACATGTTGACAACTCTCTTAAACTCAATCTCTGTAAAACAACTGGAATTCTATACCATCTTAACATAATCTGTATGCATTTTCTTTAATACATGTGTATATAGAAGACTTGAAATATTCTAAATTATTGTCCATTGAGTAGGACTACTTTGTCTCTGGTAAAATATATATGTTCAAATCTTTCAATCTCAATTTTTAATAGACAAGTTGTCATTTACAGAGCAATACAGTATCGGGGGTCAGGAAGGAATTCATTTTTTTTCCTTTTTCAGAAAATTGGCAAAGTTTCACTGTTTTTTTTTTTTTTGTTTGCCTTCCTCTGGATCAATTAACAACTAATCCATGTATTGCAGATCAGGGAAGATCTTAAAAAGATTGAACGTGATGGGCTCAACCTCAATTACTATGGGCCTCATTCTATTATCGGCCGTAAATCGGCCGTAAGGCTGCGATTCCTTGCGAGGGTTCAGTTAACTCGCGATTCTATTATACGGCCCCGCAAGGATCTCCTTTTACGGCCGGCCGCATATCTTGGAACCGGCCGTAATCTGTGAAATATAAAAACTGAAAAATAAATTCAAGCCTGCACTGTACAGCTCTGTAAATGCTAGGGATCATATTGGGGGACATGAGGATTAAAAGGAACCCCCTCTCAAGCTTGCACATCTGCCCAAACCCGAGTTCAAATTAACTGTTTATTTGCCGGCTGCGGCGGGGGTGTGTCTGAGGTGCTCCAAGCACTCTGGACTTTTTACATGTATATTTTACGGATATTAAAAATAAAATATTTTACGGATTTGAGTACAGGATAATTATGTGCTATTTTTTCTAACACCTAAAATCCCTTTATAGTCTTCTCAAAGTGCAGGATGGCTTTATTTGAGCTATTTTATGTGCTTAATTGGTGCTAGCGAGACCTTTTTCCTGCAAGTAACTGCGGCTCGTTTTTAGCCTTGCAGAGAGGTTTCCCGGAGCAATTGAATTGCAAATCTCTTGCGGCCGTTTTAGATCAAAGGCTTTCCTCCGGCGCGATCGGCCGCAAGAGATAGCAAGGCACCGGCCGCAAGCCTGCCGGAATCCCCGGCCGTAAGGGAATAGAATAGCCGAATAGCTTGCGGCCGGTCCTTGCGGCCCCGCAACGGCTGCGGCCGATAATAGAATGAGGCCCTATGTAATTATGGATCTGAACATTTCAATACCATCCCCAACCACTGGAGGTAAAAAGGAACACAAGTTTACACAATACATACCCATGAAAATAGAGCTGTAGAAAATGTTTAAACATGCCAGCAATGTGAGAGATCTGGGATTATATAGAGAATAATCATAAACAAAACTTCCAACGAGACTGGTCTATTTACACATCTCACAAGTGTGACGGTCAGAATGTATTTTATTATGAACCTTTCCATTAAATCTCTTGTCTAGGAGATCAGCATGCAGTGTTTTGTTGAAGAGCAGTTATGATCCTAACTGCAGATCAGATGCCAGGGAAAACATGCTTATAATACAATCATTAATGTACACTGACAAAAGGTTGAAAGCAATGAAATAAGAGCAACCTTTTGCCAAACTGAATATGTAAAAGTTAGGGTAACCAAAACTTTTGAACAACTGACTACTTTAACAATTCTAGTTTGTAAAGCTGGGGGTGGAGAAACCAATGTGGCCTTTTCCATGTTGTCATTGGTGTGTATTGGTACAGTATATGTGCAAATTTCTACTAGGGAACATCTATCCATACAAAGAGACAGCAGCATACCTTTACATATCTTAGGCCTACCATACAGGAACGAACTGTATAACGTTCAGTGGCTAACTGTTACTTCACAAGGGCCATATAGAATATCTAGCATTGACATTATGAAAATGGCCGGCGCGGAGGCAGCCCCAAGCACGCCGGGACTGACGCAGAGCTGCGTGACCCAGCAGAGCCTGGGCGCCCCCGATTGGTTGGAGGCAGGAGGAGGGACTTCCGCCCGTTTCGCGGGCTTCCTCCTCACTCTGCGCCAGCCATTGCACAAATTCCCTACCTCCCCTTTTTAGTTGGTAGTTTATTAAAAAAAAAAATATGTATATATAATAATAATGTATAATGGAAGGGGGTAAGGTTGATAGAGCTCAGTTCAGGGTGCTAAAGGTTTTAAAAAAAAAACGCATAAAAATGGAATTTAGGAATACTGGGACAGGGCGTATGTTAGGAAGATCTTTGGTCGGCAGGAGGTGAGTCGCCCGGCCCACGGGGCGAAGTGCCTCATGGGAGTGCTTAGTAAAGCACTGGGAGGCTCTGGGAGGAGGTTACTGACCGGGCCGGGCTCCTCCTCCGGGATGTTTAATTAAGCTGTGATGTAATAATGTTAACTATGTTAATTGGTTATTGGAATTTGGTTGCTTTAATAAAGCTGTGGCCTGTAATTTTTTCTCAAGAAACACTTGGTCAGTGTGCTTATTTAACTAAACGCCTAATGGATCTTGCTGGGGTCATGTAATATTCTCTGTCTTGGAATGAGTGCAGTTGGAAATTTCATTGATACAAGAGAAAGGATGCAACAGGACTTGGAAGTGGAAGCAGATTCACCAAAGAGAAGCCATCTCATAACAAGATTTGTTCGCAATCGTATCCATCAAATGGAAAAGTTTTGATTTATATCTTACTTTATTTATTAAGTTTTATATGGCCCCAGTATTGACCGATGGCCCTTGATAAGAAAAGAGTCTCCATGCCAGTTGTATTAGCAAAAGGTTTTCCAGTTTTGAGCGAGAGTTCTTTTCCAACTTCTGTTAATAATAATATAGGACAAAACTAATGGACTTGTTACAACTTAAAGAGATTAGACCCAGGCAGGCAACATTTTTTAGCTGCATATAAAATATTCAACAGTTAACTGTATTTTATGCATATTATTAAGAAACTGTCAACAGATAAGGAAAATCAGATTTAGAAATTCACACCTAAACTTTATCCTACAATGTACCAATCTGTAGAAACCACTAGTAATTTCAGGCAAAAGCATACACACTACTTGTACATATTTTTAACAATGACAGACAGTCTCATGTAAAAGAGAGAAAAACGAGACAGAGGGGAGAAGGTTAAACGAGGAAAGGCAAAAGGAAAAGAAAGGAACCAGGACACTTCACTCTTATCTGCTAAAGCAGCCATGCTAATATTCAAAGAAACAGTGACCTCAGTAGTAAGATATAGAAGGCAGATACGTAGATTTTTAAACACCAAGAGCCATATTAAATTCCAAGCCCGTATCGGCAAAGGGCACACCCGCAAAGCTTGCAGGCTTGAAATTCTGCCGAGTTAGAGCTATTACATTCAACCATGCGGCAACCTACAGGGTGTAGACGTAAGCCCGTAAACCCTCTACACGCACGCAAGCTGGGCGGGCCGAGCTGCGATCGACTGTCACGATCCAATCGCGATATAACGTAGTGCGACACAGGCCTCTCTGTCAATCATCTGCAGCTAGACCGCTTTGTATTGGCGGAGGGAGATTATAAATTTGCATTCCACCAGCCCACGTGTTGATTTTCTGATTATCCAGAGACCTAGCTAATAGTTAGTAATGCTTGCAGATGGGAATCAGGTGAGTTGGTATATTGTTACAGTATTTAGCAGCATTTCACTGTACATGTATGTTGATTAGTTGTTTTTTTTTTATCTTCCTCCGCCTTTTGTTAGTTGACCACTTTTTTTTTTTTTTTTTGTTTTGTCACCACACTGTATGTGTGAAACTGGATTGGATTACAACTTTCAGAGGTTAAATCATCTGTTTCATTGAGCAGATCAAGACAAGTTGTAAGTGCTATGCACATTAATGTTTTCTTCAATTCAATGGTGTGATTTCTGATAATCCTTTTTTTCCTCAGATTCTGGTTGCAGTGGTGTAGTGACCACATGTGACACTGGTAGGTGCTGTGCATCATGCTTATTCTAGACTATGACATTACCCCCTGTAGGTATCCCCTTTTCCCCCCAATAATAGCCTCTTGCTTTCTTGGGACCTGCCCACACCACACCTATGATATTAATGTACAGTCTTGTCCATTTATGATTGTGCTCTGTGTATGAAATAAAGCTTTGTTATACCGTTCTCACTGTGTCAGTGGGTTTTCAATGGTTGGGGTTATGGGACATCCACATACATCACATTTATGTCACATTCCTATGTAAACTAATGAGCCCTAGTTACGTTGCGATGTTGGTCACGCAATGTTAAATAATAGCAGCCCCCGCAAAGCGTCATGTAGGAATTAGGACCAAAGCACGTAAAACTTCCGAACCACGCAACTGGAAAGACCAACAACAAAACACAATTATGCCTCAAAATCACTTACACACAGCACAGGGAGAGAGCCTGGGAGCCTGTGAGTGAGGTTGCAAGTGAATTTGAGGAATATTTTCTGTATTTTTCACAATCAGAAATATCTAAAGAAGAAAAAAAAATGGCAGCCGAAAAAACGTAACAGGACAAAAACAGGCAGTAAAAATTAGCCCGAAGGAAGTAAAAAACAGCTCGAAGGCAGTCAAAATTGACGTAAGCCAGTAACATTTAACCCAAGGCAGTAACACTAATCACAAGGCCCCTAAACTACACCGGGGGGGGGGGGGGGAGGCTCTGCGCGGGTCTCACGATGAGCGCTGAAGTTGCTCAGAGGGCCAAAATACTCACATTGTGTGGCAAACAGCATTGCCAGGTTTACAATTGTATTCCCGTCGGGCAATTTCCTAGTATCATATATAATAAAAAAAAGCGTTAATACACATGCAAAGTCCAATTTGTGATTCTGTGGAGAATCAACATTCCCCTGTGGGTCTGAAATATGGAATATGACAGGTGATACTGGAGTGGGTTGCCAGTTCCTTCTCTAATGGGCTGTGATTTGTCTGACCCCTCTGCTATGACCTGCCCACCTAGAGTGAAACTACATTGTATAGCTCACAGCTTCATTGCAGTACACAAGCCCCTTCACCACCACCACCACTTAACAATCCACAAGGGGACCAGGGGAACATACACCACACTAATCTACTCTAAGCCATCAGGAGGGGCAGCAAAAAAAAAAACATAACGTGATATTTTTGCCTCCATTTGCATGTTACGGCTTGAACACCAATGCGTCTTTGGGAATTCGTAGCAATTTAATAGCCATTTTCGAACATAACCGTTACGGGCGTGACAGTTCAAAGGTATTGCGCAAAGGAGTACAGATTTCGGCAGCCTGTAGGGTTTTAACACCTGTAAAGCGCAGATTGTTTGTGGGTAGCTGTAAGAGGCCAATTTAATAGCCGTAAGTTTGTGGGCTATGGCTTTACACGTTAGGGGAATTTAATAGGGCCGAAAGTCTGTGAGAAATGCATATGAAACAGAGCATCTAGATCTGGGGTAGATAACCTGCAGATTGATGGACACATATATAGTCCTTTCATTGATCCCATGGAGCCTTTGACACATTTTGTCCCAGCCTGTGCACAACTTTCTACTTAAGGGAGGCCATCGCTGAAATTAATTTCTGAAAATATTATATACCAGTGCAAATAGACAGCAATGGTTTAATTCCCAATTACCACAAAATACTGAAGAAGGGCCAACATAAAACAAATTAAATAATAATAAAAAAATAAAAAACACAACATGAAAAAATACCATTTACGGACCACAGTCAATCAGTTTCAATTCAAAAATGTTCCACACATCTAGATGGAGAGTGTAAGCTCACAGTAATTAAAGAGAGCAATCAAAAATAGCGGATTTATTGAAAGTCCTTCTAACCGAGACCAATATAATATTGTACTTTAAAAATGTCCATATAGTCCACCTAATCTATTTAAGAGTTTTAGGCTTAATAAATCCACAGAGTAGTAATATGTCAGGCATCTCAGGCATTTTTCGATTTATTTACCATATTTATTCCTACCATATCAACCCTTAGGATATACACATAAAAAAAAAAAAATCTACATCATCATCGATATGCAAATACTTATTTTAAGCCAGGGCTTGCCGAATTTCTATAAAAATAAATAAAATGTAGATAAAAAATGGAGTGTTTTCATCCTCACTAGCTAGAAAGCTCAATTAGCTATTTTGCATTGAAAATAAGCCCAGATACTACATAAGATCTATGGGTTAGAAGCAGATAAGAAACCAAGAAGTTGTGGGTCCTTATATGCAGCCTATTCTGACAAAAAAAAAGAGATACCACAAACAAAGAAGGAAGAAGCGGTGTATACAGGCACTACTAGATCCTCAAGCAGCTAACGGGTTCATTAAATAAAAAGCTAATGACATTGCCGATGAATGAGGTCCCTGTACCTTCAGTCACTTTGCTGCTGAAAATAAGGCCGCCAATGTATTGCTGCAAACTGCATTGCAGCCTCCGCCAGCACCCGGACAATTGCACACATCCAAACACTCAGAGGCCACATCAGAGGCCAGCTCGAGGGCATTTATGCTGTTTGAGTCAGAGTAATGTAGCGTGCCGGTGATATGAGGACACCCAAAGGAAAACTACAGCCTGGTTATCAGACCTGGAACCTCACACAGCAAGGGACAGACAATTAAAAAGGACACTGGGTTATGCACTGCTGCAAAGGATATGAAGGGCAAGCAATGGTGGGCTTAATATAGAACAATGGTGTTACAAATAGAAATTCAACAATGGTGCTAAAATAGGAATATAAACAATGCAGTTATATGTATAGTAATGTAAACAATGATATTTTCCAGGTGTTGAATAATATCTGACAAACCTTACCTTAATGGTTAAGTCTACCCATACATCCTTCTATACATATGAATGGATAAGTTGTCATGGCTAAAATCAAGAAGTTAATGTTTGGGGGAAAATGGTTTAATTGACCAAATATTAATACTGAAACTAACTTATGTGCTAAATTCCAATGTGCAAACTGGAATTTTGTTAGATATCTGCATTTATTTATAAAGGAGGTCTTGCCAGTAGGGTGGGATGAGAACTGACCCACTTTATTGTAGAATCCCTGAAGTGACCTCTCGCATTGCTGGCATATGGTAGCCTCACACAGGGTGAATCAGGATGCAGAAAGTCAAAATATCCCCCTCCCTTGCTAGAATTTGAGGAACAGTCGGCAATGTCCTTGGAGAGAGGACGGTTATCCTAGGAGTCTCACTCACTGCCAGACACAACTCACACACACACTACAAGTTTGAGCATGTAAACCAGACTGGGACAACATCAATACATCATCATATTGTGTTGTGAAATAATTTGAGGCAGAAGCTTAACTGGCCATCTACCTGCACAATAGTACATTCAGCAAGCCATAACCATAAAGAGCCGTGCATGGTTTAATTAAGTCCTTCCCCGCCTCTAAAAATGCTAAACTTTCATAAACCCAAGTAGTAATTTTATTACCACAAGTGGTAAGAAGAATTTGGCGTTTTTTCAATAATATATATTTTTTTGTAGCTGGACTGCAGTGTGCCTATCGGAGACCCTATGGATTGCAGCATGCCAGGCACATAGTTATGTCTCTGGTTATGTTCATCTATAAGGTTTTCTTGGCAAAGATACTAAAGTGCATTGGCAGTTCCTTCTCCAGTGGACTACAATTTGTCTGACCTCTCTGCAATGACCTGCCCATCTTGGGTGACCCTACATGGTAGAACTCACCGTTTCATTGAGGTACGAAAGCCCCTTTACCATGACAAGGTAGTGAACCAGAAGAGGATTGAAGCAGTACAAATAAGTAAATCAGGGGAAACACCCCATATCTCAAAAGGAAGTATACTAGGAACTTTTAAACTACTTTTGAGGGGAGAATTATTACTTTTAGCATATTTTTTTACTTCCAGGAAGGACAACACGTATCTATATAGACGGATTAGAAAATTTTTCTTTATTTGCACAGCTTCTTTTTCAGCATATACAGCCCCATTAAATTCGAAGTCCGTAGCGGCATTGTCACACCCGCAAAGGCTGCAGGCTTGAAAATCCGGCTGCGTTAAGAGAGCTATTAAATTGAACCATGCCGCGAGTTACGGGCCGTAGACGCAAACCCATAAACCATTCTTGCAAACATTGGATGTGCGGCCGTGAACATGATCAATTAGTCAAATGCGTAGTTACGGGTTTAGACGTAGCCAATGGCAAATGAGATTGTCATCATCACGTCACTGAAAAAAGGAGGTTAGATTTCAAAGCCTTACAGGTTTGAATTACAAGTTACAATCGGACCCTCATCCAGCAATAATGCAATACTAATAAATCAGTAAATATGATATTCTAGTACATGCGAGTTCCATTATATATGTATTAACACATTGATTGCCAGGATCAATATAACACGGAAATTAAACATAAATAAAAAGTGTGCTATTAATTGTTTCCCTTTAATTGAAAATACAGTATTGTGCATTTACAGTGCTACGGATAGGACTTTAACTCCCTTGTGGGTCCTCTCTAGTACCCATTGGCTTTTTGGCTCCATTTGCGGGATAAGAGTTTGAACGCCAGTGAATTCATAGCAATTTAATAGCGATTTCCGAACGTAACAGTTACAGGCTTGACAGATCAAAGGATTTGCAGCCGTGGAGTTCAAATTTTGACATCATTAGGGGTATTTTCGCCCCTTAACCCGCAAGTCATTTGCGGGTAGCTTTGAGCGGCCAATTTAATAGCCGTAAGTCTTGCCGGCTACGGTTTTACACGTTCAGGGAATTTAATAGGGCTGATAGTCTATGATATTCACCTGTCTACTTGAATAGAATTTATTCAATAGATACTTCCAATATTAAATTTGTGTACATGCACAATCTCTTTTCTCTATGCAAGACAATGAATATATGTCTATGACAGCATTACCCTTTTCTGGTTCAGCTACATTAACACCATGATTGCTGGCATCAACATAATCACAGTATTGCTAACGCACTTAACTCCCTGTCAAAGATTTACTGTGCAATGCAACAGATGTGCAGCTTCCTTGCTAGCACCATTAACCTTTTATCACCTTTGGTATGATCTTGCAAAAAGGATTCTCACCATAAATGAACTCTTTTGTAGCGGCTTGAAAGATACAGAATGAGAGAATATCAACCCAATTCACACGTTTACTTCATTAATGTTTTGCATTGTAATAGTATAGCAGTCCCAAATAAATAAATAAATAAATAAATAAATAAATAAATAAAGTGAAAGCCACTGTTTTAGACTGCAAACTCTATCCTAATATATCAGCTGAATTTTTTTTTGTTAGTATTCAATACAAGTCTGGGAATTAGAGATGCAAAGCAAATATTAGCTGTCTAGGGGAACATTACAAATACAGTGACAGCAAGGAAACTAGCAAGGAAGACAGTGACCTTGTGCAGCATCTTCTGTAGCAGAGCCAGAAACTAGAGAGCACCTGATCTCTGTTGCCAGGCTAGCCCTGCTACTCTTCCAACATGCAGTGCCACTGGGGATCTGGAGAACAAATTTGGGAATCTGTTGATCCGCATGCCAGGTATTTAATACAGGTAATGTCTGTGCACGTGAAGCATCTCTGCCAGCCTACTCTGAAGATCTATGACATGGTGTTTACATGCTAATACACATAAGTGTGCAAGGATAGAGAGGAGAATCCAACATAATTATACAAGCCATTTTCTATAATCAGGTCAATTGGTTGGAAAACATGATCAGCACTATCACATATTACTGTAAGAATTCTATAATTATAGATTGTGAGCTTTTCGGAGTGGCCTCCTTTACGAATATGAACTTTTTATGTCCGCAGCATGAACTACTTTAATATATTATTGTGCTAATTCACAGTGCTATATACATTTATTTTAGAACAATATAATACAATTATTAATTATTTTAAGCATCAGTTTTTTTTAAATATAGCAATTACCTAAAAAGAAATGAACACAAATAAACAAATATTACATAAATGTTTAACAGCATTAAGATCCCATGGTCATACTAAACCGGCTTTAACACATCCTTGCCAAGTAAACACAGCACCAGATGAATTCTCTTGGGATGGTGGATATAAGCTCCTCACAATACAGGCAGCCTTACTTAGTAACCTTATCAGCAGCAACCAGACTCAAGAGTCCTCCAAACTCTGCATGGATATACACTGCAGATTTAGTAAACTGTGCAGGTCCCAGGCACATTTGGTTAACCCGGATTATAAATCCTATTCCTGAGCTAGGAAAAAGAATAGGATCAGCTACACATCTTTGTATAAACAGTTCTGTCATTACAATGAGAGTGCAGTAGAAATGATTGTGCTATGTGCATTGCTTCCAACTACTCATTAGGACCCAAGTGAGATTAGGGATTTTGAAGGTGACAAATGCAGTAGAGGCAATGGGGCAATTTGTATGTGCAAAAGGATGATCCACACTAAAGAAGATAATACAGTTGAGGTCTATACTGGTGAATGATGTGAGCAATGGTGGTGAGCAGGGTGACTCCCTTATAGTGATAGGATATTGGGAGGAATTCATCTTAAATGAAGCTGAAAGTGTAGACAAACACACACACTCAGACTTGAGTAACAAAGAGAAAAAAGGGCCTCATTTTTCCATGTCAGACTCACCTCATCCTCGCTCTCACTCCATGGCAGCTCTTGGAGAGCCGGCCGTCTTGGTTATTGTGCTGCATTGTTAGCTAGCACAGGCTCAGCGGGGAAGGAGGGAGGGAGGGGGGTGGAAGGGGGAGAGAACGAGGTTGAATCCCTGCCAGGATCAGCGTGTGCTCTTCCCGGCCTGCAGCGCCTGTCCCCCTCTCCCCCCCTATGATGTAAAGTCAGGGCCCACGTCACATACACACACTGCAGCTTGCACTCCCCCCTAAGGGAGAATCCTTGTCCTACCCTCATAACAGCAAGAGCTTTCCCTTCTGTCGCAAAACAAAGAAAAGGGAAGAAAAAAATCTGATCATATTGATAAAACTTCATCATCAGGTCAAGGTCAGGCCTGTGACATGGCTCACAAGACCAATATTTCACTGTTTCACCCTGATGAAATACACATTCTTAACATGCACAAATAACATCATGTAAAGCCATCACAAAGGTCTTGAGATGCTACAAACATCATTATTTTAATCTAAACAAAATCTGATTCAACTAATGCTGATAAACCAACAAAAAAGTGAAAAACATACAAAAAACAAAAACAAATTCCAGATTAACAAGGATCAGCAAAACAGCAGCAGCTGGAATCTACATATATTAAATCCCCAATGATACCAAGTAACACATCCACCTTACAGCCCACTGGGATCCCTCACAAAATGTCAACATCAACATGAGAAGTCACTAAAGACAGTTACATCTCTTAAATAAAAAAGGAATTATTTACACTACACTCATTTAGAACTACCTTGGTACATAGATGCATGTATTTAATCATAACATGACGCTATTGATTATTTTAATCAAGGGGCAAAGTGTATCTAACAAAATATGCTTCTAAAATATTAAATGCACATTCAATTACTCAAACACCTCTATAAAAAAAGGACTTTTAGAAAGTAAAGAATAATTTAATGTGTGCTCAACATTTTGGCTACTATACATAAACAGTCGCAAGTTAAACTTGTATTTATAATAGTCAAAACATTAGATATATATTAACTTTGTGTCCGTTGTGCGATTAAGATACATGATACACACACACACACACAACCATGGGTGTAGGAATTGGTGGGGGTAGTGGGTGTTTATGTGTAGAGAAGCAGTTGTGTGGTATTTTTATACTATATGTGGTATCCTCCCCAGATATTCTTTGGTTCCTACACCCATGACATACACGTAAGAACTTTGGATAAAAGCACTATATAAATTAAAGTAAATAAATATACACTGAAAAGTGTTATAAAAAAAATAATTAATAATTTTCAAGAATGAAACAAACAAAAAAAAAATGACATTGGTGACCGTGACCACCCTCAAAGACAAATTGATGAAGTATTAAATAGTCTCTCCAAAATTTTAAATCATATTACATTAGTTTGTGGAATTTGTGTACAAGAATACGTAAGTAGTCTCCTATTCACGCCTTATTCATTTACCCACATTCCTTACTGGAATTACCACAAGTGGCCTGTAAAACAAGTCTACAAAAACAGCTGTCCAAGCCATGAAGCCGCTTCTCGAACAAGAACTAGACTCCCAGGCACCATACCTGTTAGAATTCTGCCCAGTAGGTAGCATACCTTTCACAGCCAGGAATATTTATCCATTCCTAACCCCGGTGTCCCGCATCCTGCTGCAGAGGATACAGCCTGAACCTCACTAATTTAACCCTGCGGCCTCGTTCATCTGAGCGATTGTCCGCTCAGCCAGCAGCTGTGCATGGGTTATATAAGGCAACCTCTCTCGCCCTCCCCCTTTACCTCCATCTGAGCTGAGACAGCCATCAATACATACAGACATGTGGGGGCACAGATGTACATCTGGGGCTAAAGAATCCCGCCGCACCTTTGTGGCATCCATGTGCCTCCCTGTCAGAGCTCACATAACAGCCAAACATGTGATGGGCTGCTCAGGCATGAATAATGAACTACTCTTAAATAAGACTGACACACATCTGCACAACAGGACAAGCTACAAGTCCATCTAGTAATTCAATTCTGTAGCTTCTACAAGATTTATGCCAGTCTACTTTCCAAACAATGTAACCATTTCCATTATTATCCATTATTTCTATTGCTCCATTCTTTCAGTTTATGGTCTGGTTGATGGTTTTTAAATACAGATGGTAGATACCGCATTAGGGAGAGCATACCCTCCATTCTATAATGCCCAAAAGGAGATTATTGATAGACTGACAGGATAAATCGTTGGGCAACAGCAGAAGCTTACTTGATCATTCATCAGTCATTAGGAGACTTGAGAAATATATCTAAAAAATAGATATCCCAGTTTCCATTAACATGCCAAATCACTTAAAGGGGCACTGTAACTTTTATAATTTAAAAGTAGTCAAAATCAGTCTAAACAGCTTTTTTTAAACAAAATGGATCTTTTGTGGTAAGTTTTACACTAGAGATAGATAGTTTTCAAAGTTTTCTTTAGGTTAGAGCTCCTCTCATCTTTTCCAGAGTTTGAAAAACAATTCCCTACACTTAGCCATAGTATGGATCATGCTGGGGTCATGAGTCATTGTTGCACATCTTTTGTGGCAAAGATGAAATAATAAGACTGACACCTGATTGGGAGTACAAACGGGCCACAGCTTTATTAATGAACATAATTTAACATAACCAATAAATACCTTAGGAGGAGGAGCCCGGTGAAGGTCAGTGACCTAACTCTCTGGGCCTGCGCCCAAGGTCACCCAATGCTTCCTTAAGCACGCCCTTGAGGTAGGACCACACCAATTTTAGCACCAGGGCTGGGCCACTCTCCTTCCGCCAAACATAACATAGCCAACAATTTCACAATAATGACAACCTGCCATACTCCACAACCTCATTGTTACAGTTTTTTTTTTTTACAACATTTTACAATAGCCCACAAAAACTGACCTATACAATTGTCTAACAAATGGAGTGGGTGGGAGAGAATCAAGGAGGAATGGCCGCTGTGGAGTGCTGCAAAGCCCGTGAAACTGGTGCAAGTCCCACCCCCCGCCCAACAGCGTGAGCCCAGGCTCCGCTGCGTCACGCAACACTACGGAAGACCCAGGGAGCCTGGGGCAGCCTCGCGTTGGCCAATTACAAGGAAATGCCATCTACACTATTTGGAAAAGGTGGGTTCGGCATCATCCTAAAAATTCAGGGATAAGTACTCCTGTTCAGAGCAAATTTTCTAACAAAAGATTACATTTTAACGCAATAAATAGAAAAGTGCTTTATTCTTATCTTTACTACTTTAAGGTTATGAAAGATTGGCCATTACTGTGACTCTTCAATGATAATGATTTAAGGGAAAGATCCTAAAAACTCAACAGTGCTATGCAATCTAGTTTATAGTTTACATTTATTCACTAGTTTTATCAGTTACAAAATAACAAAAAACTGAGGGGATGAATTCTTTACTATGGTCAAATCAAATTATTACTTCTTTTATGGTCTGGGAATGAACCAAATGTTTATTCTTTTGGAGTTGTATGACAGTAAACAAAAACAGATCTATGTATGCAAATTTTCAATGTGTACAAAATGCATTTCCACATTTAAAAACAGCTAAATGATACTAGATTATATAGAGCAGGATGCATGTTTTTGGGAGCGGAAGTCAGTGTAAAATAAGGATACCATTGTTGGGTGACATCCGCCAAACAAAGACTTCCTGGGCTTTGTATTATATACAGATTAAATTAGATTAACATGTGGAGCTACAATCCCAACCACATCAAAAACAATATATTTTCTTAAATAATTTACATTTCCCTTTCAAATGATCTCACAGTATCTTATAAATAAAGGACACGATTTGGTGAGGCTATGCCTAACGGATGAAGTAGTTGAATGAATTGATCTTTCAGTAATGGAACACAATAGTTTTTTTCCCATTCATTTAAAACAAATTTGAAAGATTACAAATGTTTGTTTTTTGTGAAAAGATATTAAGTAAAAACCTATTTAAACTTTCTTGAAATTAGAGGCAAATGAACAGTGCATACTTAAGTCTGTTTTTCATTGGCAGACAAGTATTATTTGTGCATCTATATTACTGATCCGCCAGAACAGCGAAACAGATGAACCAATTTATTGTGCTATGTGTCCATTTAAGTCAGTTTATATATAAAAAAGAAATAAGTTGAAAAACCCAGTTTAAGCACTCAGCTATAATCATAGTGATGTCTTAACAGTCACATAAAGAGATAGAACATAGTAATATTCTATTAAATGTCTTGCAAGATTTGTGGATTTCAGTAGAGATATATTTCTATGTATCTATTTACTCTCATGTAGTTTATTTGATTAAGAATTGCATTAAAAAAATTAGCCTGTCAGTGACGTCTCTCAAGTAGCATGTTTCAAAATGTTGCCACTGATTGGTTACTATGAGACAGTGGGCCCTGGTACTTAGAAGTACACAGTCTTCATGAGCTGCAGAAGGGAGAAACCAGCTAGGAATTATTTGTAACATTTGAGGGCAAACGTTGAAGTATTTCTTAATAAAAAAAGATAGTACACATAAGTAGATCGATATATAGGCATATTATATCCCTAATGAAATCAAGAAGGAAATAAGTTTTATCTAAATAATTTATATATGCACACTACTAAAAGCATTTATGTATATAAAATGTGCAGAGCATTTTACACAAGTGGCATCATTTTTCAAACGTACCTAATTAATCCTGAAGCCTCTGCTCGGTCACTGATCTCAGGTTTAATAAGCCTTAATCAAACAATTGTGACTAGTGCTAAATGACCAGAATATCTTCATCACAGAAAATAATTCAATGTGCAGGGTGGTTCTGATCCCTCTGTAGGAAACACATGATGAAATATATGAACCACTTTACCAATGTACTGCTGTTGTGCTGCAAGGTCACTGTCAAGAACTGCAACTAATGTTGCAGTTCCACTAGGATCAAAAAACTCCACAAATGTGTATTTAATGAGTAACTACTTTAAATCATTTTTAATGGCATGTTCATTTAATCTAAATTAAGCCAAGAGTAAACAGACATCCATCATAGTGTCCCATACAAGTCAAAAATATTCTTTATACAATAAAGAAAAAACAATAAGTTTCTGGCTGCCGGGTATGAATCAGATACATATGCTTTCCAACAATCCCATTTTTAGGAGGATGGATCACGTTAACGCTTAAGCCACAAATGCCCCTCTTTTGAATGCAAGTTTCAAATTTAAGAGCATAACCAGTCCTAACCATATCTCACTATCTCCAGTTCTTCCTGTTATTTTCTCTCAAAGCCTAGTAAAAGGATCAAAATCTAGTGTCAGTTCATCGGAACACAAACATATAAGAAGCAGGGTACACATAATAAGTGTGTATATCTCAAGAATCTTAGCTTTGATGTCACGCAGAAAAGTGCTGCCTCCTACTGTCTGCACAAAGCTCCTCTGCCTGCAGCATAGCTCCAGGACAAGAGCTCACTCTACTCTTTCTGGCAAGATCCTCTATGACTATAGAAATAGCCAGTCCCTCTCAGCAAAATGTCCCTCTTTGGTCACCTAAAAACTTTAGATGTATGCATATACCTTTTGACAGGCACACATCTAACACATGAATTCTTATTAGTTATTAAGATTAAACATTGATTAATTGTGGTCTTGCCTCCTCTCCTTATTACTGGTAGGGAGAGCATATCTCCACTGACAGTAATTATTTAAATGTATGGGTGGCAGTGGTGATGATGTATCACGAAAATAATCTTATATCGCTCCAGCAGTCATATATTTTTTTTTGTTGTCCTCATTTTCACCCCTTGCTCCCCCACAGCTCCATTGCTTTGGGGTTCTCAGTGAGCTTCAAAGTCAGAATAGAACAAATTGTGAGATGCACATGACTGGGATGGTATGGAAGCACCACTATAAAAAGAAAAATGGACAGTGGGTGAAGCAAACATTTGCATCTGATAGTGCAGTTTTTGCTATGTTAGTCTTTTTTTTTTTTTGACAATTTCATTGAAAATACATAATCCATCTAATTGACAGGATTGTGAAAACTTCCATGTACAGGTAAATTAAAGACTTGAATAAATATATTTAAACAAGGTTTCCAGTCTTAAGGTTTCCATAGTAGCAAAACGCAGAGCACTGTTCATACAGTCTTTCTCTAATCATTTAAGCTAATTGTTAGCCTTTAAACGAATTGTCTGTTAATTACATTGCCTTTATGTACCAAACAAAGAAAAAAACACAAGTCTTTCAAAATACATAGTGACAATTTAATTTTAACGTGAAGGGGTAGAGGGGGAACATGTCAGACTTTTTACAAATACTCCAATTACACTGAATTAAGTTATGCCTTTCCCTCCAATAACCACAGAGTATAAAATTACAGCTCAAAATTGGGTTATAACATTTTTCTCTTTATTTATTATTATTTTTGTTCAGTGTTTTAAAGGTAGGTACACAATACTTACAATTTAAATGACTACTGTACACTGAAAAAATACGCCTTTAAAGCTTTGAGTCTTACTAAAAGAATAATTAGGCAGGGAAACTTCATAAAGCTACTTTATAAATAGAAAACAAAAATAATCAAATACATTTTTGAGCCTTTACTGATCCCCAGAGGCATCCATGATACTTGGTTAAATGTTGTGTGTGTGAGAGGAGTGTTTAGATGTCTGGAGGAGCAGGCTTGTAATTTTTTCTGCAGGCTGCCTGCTTCTGAACGAGTGTGGTGGAAGGTAGTAGGTGTTGAGTTCAATAATAGCCATTTATATTACAAATCCTTCTCTCCTCCCCCTCTTCCCTCCTCCCCAACTCCTGTCTCCACTTATAGATGAAACACACCCCTTGTGCTCAGTGGCAGAGCTAAAGAATGGTACCCCTGTGCACACAAAAAAAAAAAAAAAAAAATGTTTTTGTGCTGACCCCTGAGTCCAACTCCCTTAGTGACCCTTCCCCAAGACCCTTTACCATAACAGCCCCCTTTCAAATACTCTTTCCATAGCTGCCCCCCCCCCCCCCCCCGCCTGCACAAAGATCATCTGCCTGCAGCACAGCTCCAGAACGAAATTTTATTTTACTTTCTGGCAATATTCTCTATGGGATGGGGGACCCTGACACAATAGAAGTGTTATACATACTCTACATAGCAGCCAGTCCCTCTTAGCATTTACCTCTACATAGCCCTCAGTCCTTGTAAGCAGCCATCCACACAGAGCAGCCAACCCCTCTCAGCACCCACCTCACATTGCATCCCAATCTCCTTTGCTCCCTCCTAGCAGAACCCATTCCAATGTACTTTGCAGCCCTTGCTCTCTCACCTCTTCCCTGATGCATATCCCCAGCATGCTGAACTTTTCCACACTGCTTAATCTTGGAGCTACAGTAGAAATACTTTTTTTTTTTTTATACAGGCACAGAGCAATTTAGAGCCAAGGGGTTCTTCTAAGTTGGGCCAGGGGGGCATGGAGGGGCCCCCCAGCAAAATAAATAAATACACAGCATTGAAGACCCTAGTGCTCTGCACCTCCTACACCACTGGTAGCCCCATCCCTGCTTGTGTTCCAGCTATGAAGAAGTGATGAAACTAAACAAAGATGGAATCTTCTATACATATAGAGTTTAAAAAAAATCTGATTTACATGAAATTATTTTGCACAGATAATGTTGTTAGCGTGTTACATTCCTCACTAACAAGCCTCTTATTTTTTTTTATACAAGCACTGGTTCTTTAAAAAAGTGCTGTCAACAGCTGACTGTTTAGAGCATCAGCTAATTCTGATCTGCCCTCACAAAACAGGCAAAAATATCCGAGCCAGATTCTAATAATACATATTATAGGCTCAGCCTGAGGTTGTGTGCTTTTGTGCAATTTGCAGAGTGCCAGTACAAGCCCCGGCCGCGATCTGCAATCCGCAGGGAAGCAGTCTTCAGCAGAGTAGCCTAAACTGCATTGCGTGTCTGTGTTTAATGTATTGCTTTCTTCACTCAGGCATTTACAATTAGTAGGGACTTTGCATGGTCAGGGTGAGGTGCAGGCTGGGGGTGGGGATTAAGACATGACAGCACTGCCAACTTTTGCTATTTTTAGCTGTGGGGGCATCATTTTTCAAGAATTCCTTTATTAAACAAAAATAAACACACTTTACTGATGAATGTTTAAGGAAGAATTCTTGGTGCTTTACGCTGTCCAAATTTATCCCCATGTTTTTTTAGTTGTGCTGCAGAACAGGATATTTAGTTTAGACTTTTTCACACACAGTGAAGTGGTATCCATATTTATAGTATGAAATGGGCAAAGCATATCTGTATTTTGTAACTATTATTTAAACATTTTTAAAAATGCTTTACTGCAGATAGCTATTTGAATTTGTTCTTAGCAGGTTTAACCACACATGAGGTATATATATATATATATATATATATATATATATATATATATATATATATATATATATATATATATATAAAAAAAAAAAAAAAGAAACACTTGTTTTGTACTAAACAAAAAAACAAAAACAAAAAACTTAAGCAACTGTGTAAGCCAAGGGCATTAAAACATTTTTTTTTTCCTGGAAAAAAAAAACTAATTCTTGAAGACATTTTTTATGAGTATAGGAATCCATTATGAGTTTGTTACACCACTTCCCCAGAGTTGAATCCTGAGGGGGGTGTTTTGGCAATAAGTGGCCTTTGTTAAGATAAATGGATATGACTGAAGTTTACATCATTCCCCTTCACTGGCCCAGAAGCAGAAAGTTACATCAATAGATGCAACCACAGTTCTCCAGAAAGGTAAAGGCCCCTCTCACACACACAACTTCTATCAATGTGTCATGGATTCCTCAAAACAATTTATTTTTTCTAATTAAAAGCTGTCTGTATGACTTTGTCCTGTTTATACTATTAATCAGTCAGGTTTCAAACATATATTTTGTTTTCATTGTGCGGTGGTCATTCAAGTTTTTAATGCAAAAATCTAATTAATTTCACATATTTTATTTATTGCCCTATTAAGGTTTACTAATATGTAGTTTAGCTGAACATTTCATTAGCACACTGACTGCTGGCGCCACACTTATTTACTCTGATCATAGGTTTTACTGGAGTGGGCTGTCACTTCTGGGAGCAGTGGGCTATGCACTTTTTTTCTGTCAGAATTTCTGCTTCCTGTGAAATCTGTGATGTGTGAAAATGGTGGCCCAGAATCTGTCCACTGCAACAAAGCATGGTATTTGTCAATTAGATGTAGGCACAAGAACAACAAGTGCATGACCTAATTTTGAGGTATTGTAACACTGCTATGTAACCGTATCCCATCAATATATTTAACCACTATTTCTGACTGGGATTTCATAGATATTTATCATTGCAGGACTGGTTGGAGCATGGAGCAACATTGTACAGTGGGGGGAAAAAAGTATTTGATCCCCTGCTGATTTTGAACGTTTGTCCACTGACAAAGAAATGATCAGTCTATCATTTGAATGGTAGGTGTATTTCAACAGTGAGAGACAGAAAAACCACAGTTTAGATTTGTTTGGTAATTCTATGGTAATTCCAGCTGTACAGTAGACAACCTGAATGGAGCTCATGGACTACTGGAGGTCCAAGGACCAGAGTCTGGGAACCTCTGATCTAAATCATATTTAAAAACACCCTTCAAAACACTTCCCATATTGGTCCATTGTTTGGGAAACACTATTCTTCTTGTAGTAACTAGGAATGTGGAGGGAGATCTTGAACACAATAAGATGCACATCATATGAATAATAGCAGGGAAGCCCTTTCAAGATATATTGCTACTCATAATGGGGGGTCTGCATCAATAGATGTCACATCCTGATGATTAGTTAAGCCAAGATTTTTAGGTAGATAATGATTGTCAGACTAGCAGGTCCTTTTGGTTCTTATCCAAGTAAACATTCAATGGAAACTTTCAGGCTTTTGACATTCTACCCCAGAATTAATTCCATGTCAGAATATTATGCAACAACAAAAATAAATTAAAATTAAATTGTGTTATTTAATAAGAGGCACAATAGGCCTGCTGTGGCTGCCTCTAATAGTACCACAGCCAAGCAGATACTGAAAAAAAGCGCAAAACTAATTTTCATCATAAATCTTTTTAGTGTTAAGAAAACACATCTGCTTTCAGCAGTGGAGGTGTTAAATAAAACATAGCCCCTCCTCACAATAAACTTACACACAGAGTGAAAAGTGTTTGATCTCTATATTCCCCCCTCTTAAAGAAACAGGAAATAGGGCAGGAAAGGCTACCCCACCAGGACTCATTATTAGACAGGGGCCAGGAAGTGAGGTGCCGTCTACGGAGGAAATGGAAGCCAGAGAAGCCCTGAATTTTGTCCCCATTAGCCGGCACAGCAGGAGGCACAGCATGCAGGAGCAGGGCTTGTGAACTACAAGCCTGAGGCTGCAATTGATTAGCCATGTATGCATCAAATGTGAGTCTGCGGCTCTGGAATCATTTGCACCTGATGTAACAGGCTTCTTTAAAGGAATATGGGCTCTTTCAATTTGATATTAAATTTAATACAAGGCAAATGATCCCCTGATGAGTGTATGGTGCAAACTGAATTCAAAGCTGCGGATTATATTAAAGTATTTTTTGTTTTTATCATTATTAAATATAGCCAAAGGCAAGCTACAAAAATGATTCATCAGATACCATTCTCTTCCTGTATATACATAAATTAGTTTTGTCTGTATTCCTTCCTCAAGGTGGGGAAAGCAAAGCATGTAAACTAGTGAATACATTTCATGAATTCCTCTTGGACAACTTGGACACACACACACACACACACACACAGTTTTGATGTCAGATAAGAATAAAAAAGGGCTATCTAGCCTTTTCTTTCCATATACATACAAGCTAATCCTCAGGTTAATCTTACACATATCCCAAGGTATGCTTAAATTCCTTTAATTATGTTTAATCACACCAATGGAAGTGTCCGATTACAGAATTACTACTACATCTACCACCTTCAAATCATGACTTCTTGTTCTTGCATTCCTCTTGTCTGGAAGATACTTCTCTCCTGAGCTTTATTAAATCATTTGGTTATGAAATGAAGCTTTATGACTGTGTCTATCATATGACTGCTCTCCCTTCTGTCCTATAAGCCAGGGACGGACTTCAAAATTGCAGGTCCTTAACGGAGGGGGCTTTGACACTGGCGGGATTTGCTGCCGGCTGCTGATTGCGTGGCGCAAGCGTGGGTGTGCGGAGCAGGGTATCTCCTGCTTGCGCAGGCGCCATCTTTGATCACATTGCAGCCGGACAGCGTGGAGACTGCAGTGCTGGGGAGGTCTGCTCTATAAGTAGCATATTAGGGTGTGTGGTTTCTTTGTTGTGCGCTGTTGTAGGTTGGGCTGTTTTGGCTCTGTAGGTTGTGCCCCCGCTATGTCGATAGTTTCCGGCAGTGCCTAGCTGCTCGGCCCGAGATGGCTTGGAACAAAAAGGCTGTAGCGCATTGGCTTAATAAGATGACTTCAATGAGAGTGGCGGTTCCCTTTCTGAGCAGGGATGGCGGGAACAGATCTCCCGCCGCTGCTGCTAGTTGGGTGCATAGCGTCTGCTTCTCCTTCAGTGCTTAGGTGTGGCAAGGCCAAGGATGGGGGTGCCGTCGGAGCTTCAAAAAAGGGCAAACCCCGGTAATGCTGGACGCAATGCTGCCGTAGCTAGAATGCTACTGTTGATTGCAAAGGAAGGCATAAGCGGACCAGCTATTGATGAACGGATTTCGCGAGGGTTTCATTATTCTGTCAGATATTGATGAGGACTTTGAATGGCAGCCTGTGAATCTAAAGCTGTTTGCGGAATACCCTGGGCTCTAGGAGGAAAAGATAGAGAAGGAGGTTCGGCTGGGTAGGATGGCAGGCCCCTTCCTCGAGCCCCCCGTTTTTGTCGGCATCTATCGCTAGCTGCAGCAGGAGTTCACAAGAAGCATCAACTCGTCAGTGTGAAGGCTCATATGAGGGATGACGCCAAAGTATGGTTGGAGTTTTTGAACGCGTTTAACGGGCAAATGATAATACACCCTCGTTAATTGACTGGTATGGGCCTGGAATTCTTCATAGACGCATCAGGGGCCTTTGTCAACTGAAAAAGGTGCCACCGTCATGGTCGGCAGCAGTGGTTAACGGCGAACTTAGCGTTCCTCGTGTTGTTCCTGATTGTGGTTGCTGTCATGCTCTGGGGTCAGGAGATCCGGGTAAGCACGTGGTGTTCTTCACAGATAACATGTCGGTGGTGCATGCTATTAATAATATCACATCTTTGTCTATGCCGGTCTTCAGGCTACTTCGGCATTTAGCATTACACTATCTGCAGCTGAATTTATGGTTCAGGACGCAGCATATACCCTGTTTCCAAAATGGAATCGCTGATGCTCTGGTTCACTTTCAGTGGGAGAGGTTCAGACAGCTGGCCCCAAGGACGAATGCAGCAGTTCTCACAGGAGCTTTGGGAGCTCGGAGCAGAGAGGTTGTGGCCCTGATATGGAGGCCGCTGGCCCCAGCCACGTGGATAGCCTACAAGAAAGTGTGGTACAAGTGGTCAGATATGGTGTTCATGGCTGGGGGTGAAGATTCGGAGGAGCAGAGGCTGGAATACTGCTGTGGTTCATCCTGAGGTCTATGGATGAGAGATTGTCAGCCACGTTGTTGGGCAGGCAGGTTACTGCCCTAGCTTTTATGTTTAAGTTAGCTGGGCAAAAGGACCCGAGCAACAATTTTCTGGTACGACTGGTGCTTCACGGGTTAGCTCCGGAACATGCCATGGTGTGGAGGACGGAAAGTAGTCCTATCACGTTTTCCCTGTTGCTACGGCTGGTGATGGTGGTGAAAGAAGTTGGTTACAGGGGATACAAGGTTTTGTTATTCCATACAGCTTTTTCACTAGCCTTCTTCTGTGCCTTTCGGATTGGTGAGCTGGTAGCTGCCAACGGGCATGAGAATGGTGGTATACAGGTGGAGGATGTACACCTCCAGGACGAAGGAATGGTTAAGGAAATTAAAGTCAGATCAAGCTGGAAAAGAAAAATAAATTAGGTTGTCACAAGAAACCAAGAAACAATCCGTTCCCACTTTGTACAAACTGTTGCTTTGACGGAACGTCTTTGTCTCGCTTCCAATTATCCAGAGTGTTGAAGATATGTTTGGAATGGTTAGGCCTAAACCAGGTGGAGTTTGGACACACTGGTCTGAGCCTTCCGTTTGAGATGCTTAATAGAATTTACCTTTAGATTGTAAGTCTGCGAGTTTCATTTCTGCGCAGTGCTTTAGGGAAAGCGCTATGGATACTGGATTCCAAGCTCAAAGACAGGGCCACCCACTCTTTGCAATGTATGAATCTTTAACTTGTCATTGCCTGTAACTTAACGTATGTATAGCGCTACGGAATATGTTGGCGCGTTACAAATAAACGATAATAATAATAATAATAATAGAATTGGTAGATGGGAATCGTCTCGTTTGAAATCTTAGGTGAAGCCGTCTGTGGTCGAATACTAAGGGTACTATGCCTTTGCAGGCTGCCGGAAGCAGCTGTGGGTGATCAGGTGGACTGGGTGGATCGATTCGCTGCAGTGTCCAGAGATGGTTTGTGATTGGGCAGGTCCACAGAGGAGTGGATCGAGCGTATGCTGGTGTGGCATTCGGCGCATGACGTGGAGGCAAGCGAGTGGGTTTATTACATTGCTCAGCCATCGCTTGATAAGACCAGATATGCTGTTGATTCATGCTGGGGGGAATGATTTGGGGAGCACACCCAGCAAGCAGCTAGTAAAGGTTATGAAACGAGACATAGAAGTTTGGGGGGGTAGGTTCCCTAGCATTAAGATGGTTTGGTCTGAGATGGTGAAGAGGAGGTTGTGGATGAATGCCAGGAAACCTGCTATCATAGAGAAGGCAAGGCAGAAAGTCAACAAGTTTATGTCCAGCTATGTCAGGAAGTTGGGATGGGTAGCACTTATGTATAGGACAAAGATGCAGATGAGATATTTATGTCAGATGGTGTTCACCTCACTGAGATAGGGCTGGAATTGTTTATGTTGCAGTTTAAGCTGGGGGTACAATGAGCCCTAGCTTTAGATGCGGGGAGCGTCCCCGTAGAGCAGTTGTCCAGTGAAGCTGAGTTGGGGGGGGGGGGGGGGGGGGTTGAGTTGCCCGGCCCAGTGGCAGAAAAAAGCGGCGTCCCTACCCTAGGAGGGTGTGCCAATTGAGGAGTTGGGCCGCTAAGCGCGTGCATAGGGTAGTTAGGCTCCTCCTCCTTCCCAGGTATTTATGATATTGATATGTTTATCAATAAATGGGCTGTGGCCAGTTGTACCTCCACTCAGGTGTCACATGTGTTTATTTTATATATATGGGTCATTATTTTGGGGAAGGCACTTATAGACAGTGTTGTATCATGTTAATAATCTGTCTAAAGATGTGACTATTGGTAGTGGTATGTTTAGAAGTGTTACGCTCTCCTCATCTCTTAGCAGAGAGGTTCAGCACTACCTGCATGATATTACATTCCTCTAGGTTCACTGTGCATCACACGGAGGAAGAACGCTGAAAGCTGTGATTGTTTTTTCCTATGGAGGGAATTGCCATTGCAGCCCTTCACAGCCTTGTAACAATTTAGTGAATCTACCCCACTGAATGGCTGACACAATATACTTCCATCTCAACTGGAGAAACTAAAATACGTCTTTCATATGCCAAAAAAATGAAAAACGTAATTATTAAAACAGATGCAGTTAAATGTTAAGTGCAATATCTCATAATATGCATCTCTAGGGTTCATAAATAATAGTTATTCTATTATCTTCAGAACAGGGAGTCTCCCTGGATCAGCGCACTAATGCACCTGGAGATATCGAATTTCGAAATAGACTAATTAAGACTTAAAGCAATGGTTCTCTACTGCTGGTCCTAGGACAAGTGCTAGTCCCTGAGACTATTTGCCAGTCCTCAGGAACAAAAAACGGTGAAGCCTGACTTTTTAAATATACATCTACAATTAGTCAGGTATAGATAGATTATTGATGAACTAATCTGCACTTAAAATGTACTGTGCAATTAAAATGAAAATGAAGTGTGCTACATACATACTATTATTATTATTATAATTAACTTATGTAGTAGCGCTTTCTTCTAGCTAGACTCAAAGCACTTTCTCCATATACTGAGCTACCCAAACACTTGCTTTTGAAAATGTCCAATGATTGGGACTCTCTGTTATGGGTAGAGAGTTCCACAGAACTGGAGTTGCGTGACTAAAAGATCTAGCACCAAATCATGCAGAGCAAACCCTTGGTAAATGTGACCATTTGCTAATTGAAGAGCATTGGTAGTGGGGGGTAGTGGGGTGGGGGGTACATAGGGAGCAGCTCTCTTTAGGGGAAAAAAATATCTTTCTAAATATTTTACCCATTATCAAGTCAAGTTCTTCCAAAGAGCATATTATCAATTACATTTCAATGGTTTTTGAACTGTGATGTCCTGTAAAGTTCATTCCAGAAGAAACAGATTGTGAACAAATAGTTTAGTGAGAAAGATCAACTCCAGAAAGGTTAAAAGTGTGAATGTCAAAGGTTAGAGGCTATAACCAAGTGTCCTAATCCTAAAATACAGTGCTAGTTTGTTAGGGGCATTATATCTTTCATGCTAATAATACTGTCCAGTTCTTGCCATCTGGAACGAGGATGCGAGTACATAGGACCAACTGATAGAGCTCAGGGGCAGGATGAGGATGTGTGATCAAAATAATAGCATAAAAATCACAGGATGCTTCATGTCTGTATTATGCCACTAAATTATCATTGTTTTTATAACTCACAATATAATTATGACCTATATTATTAATGTATAACACAATCTAATGTGTCTCCCGATAAATGACTACAGCAGTAGTGTTAGATAAAATAGGCCTGTTTGGGACAAATAATTATGCCCTCTGCCCTGATCAGATGAAGGTGGCATATTCTGTTTAGGATATATATATATATATATATATATATATATATATATATATATTTTTTTTTTTTTATTAATCCTCCTCTGCAAAAGAAGAATGTACACAAGGGTACAGGAAAGTGCTTAGTCACAAATCTTGACATGTTATCTAAACTTTGCACGAATATGTCTTGATCATTCTTACTTATTTTAGCACAATGTCAACAGAGGAATTACAATATAACAACTGCTTTACCTTAGATACAGCTTTTAATGCTATAAATACCCTAAGTACAGACTTTACTTTTTTTGGCTGCTGTATAGATCCAGTTTTCACAAATTAAGTAGAAGATATCACTATAAAACACATTTTCACTTTATGTTGATCTTTTGTAAGAAATATTACACTGAAAATTTCTGGTTTGTCTCTGGGCTCCCAATTGTGCAGCAAATTTTCCCCCTGAAGCTGTGCAGTAAATTGGCAGCTGCATGGATGTCATCTAAAGACGTTGCACAAAAGATGTCAGAAGAACAAGCATTTTTCAGTGTAAGTTTCACTCAAATGATTTACTTCATGATAAACCGAAAAGCGTTTTTTTATGATTTATACTGCTTAAATGGAAACTGCAATGATCCAGCTTTCCTGATTTGTTTGTTCTGCCATCACCTACACACAACAGCTTTCATCAACTATCTACAATGCGATTTTGTTTGCCTTGGTTGATGGTGTCACGATGTCCAAATTTCATATAACACACTTTTCCACCTTGGAAGTTGATGACATTTCACAGAATGGGACAGCCAATGGCATGCTAGATATTTTTTTTTTTTCCTTCTTTATTTTTTATTTTTTATTTTTTTTAAATACGGATTTAGAGAGAACTAAAGCTACTATATATATATATATATATATATATATATATATATATATATATATATATATATATATATATATATATATATATATTCTCATGTCATTTGTCATGAACCCTTTAATTCAATATTAGATATTCCTCCAAGCTCACAGGAACAGAAGGTACTACAATTACTATTATTGCCAAGCTACTAGCTCTACCTACATTGACATAGTAATCATAGTGACAGTGACAGCCCCAAGAAAAGGAGGAATTTACAGAGGAAATTACAACTACTGTTAGTCACAGGCCTGAAAAGGTTAATTTATAAAATACATTTGAGTAGAATAAAAAGCGTGCTTCGTAGCCACACATTTTACCTACTCTTACAAAGTCATTGTATTACTGAAGTATTATGCTACCATTAATTCAAATGAAAGAACTTTAGTGTGTTTTCACAATACTTAACTGCTTTAGACTAGTATAAAAAGTACATGATGAATATTTAATTTCTACTATTTCAGGAAAGTAATGTGCACTTTAGATGAATCAAGATCCTGACAACAGCGTATCCCTGAAACGCAAATACATATCATTTTAAAGCTACAAGCCAAAAAAAGCGACAATTTAATGGTGAAGTCTGACTTCAAAGAGGGAGTTTTTTCTTTGATGTTTATTAGATAGTTGAAGGAAGGAGCCAGGGTCGCCTATTTCTGTAATGTGTAACTTGACAGGTTTGTGTCTCTTTTGTGCTCGCTATGCAATGGCTAACTAAACATTTTTTTTTTTAAATTAGAAATGTTGTGGATCTGCTTTCATTCAATGGACACCGTAGTACTAAAACAAGGTACGGCCAGTCCATAAAATTAAAATACTGTCTATCAACAACAACACATTTCCAACTATTCTGGAATAAAATGGGATGAAGGAAAACGTCCCACTTTTTTAAAATTGTATAACAATCTCTAATTTCAGGTTCCTGATCTTAAATATAACTAGCCACACATCTGCATAAATTATTTAATTTCTGTATATACAGCAAAGAAAAGATACTCCTGTTGGATTATGTCTGACCAAACCCCCTACTAACTCTTCAGCCAGTTGAGCTATATGGTCTACCTATTCACTAAAAATACCTCCTCTAGCAAAACAAAAGCAAATCTACCAATTCACGATGGTGGATCTGGATTTGTCCCCCTCAGTATACACCAATTGACTTTTTAACAGAAGCAGAGAGGCTGTTCTTTCTTTTGTTGCATCAGCTGGGAGCTGGTCAAACCATAATTGCCTCCATGCAGTGAGTGAAAGAACTATAGATCACACAGCAAATCCAACAAAGCTTCTGACATGGAGTTGGTTATTATCAGACACAGCATTAACATTCACCAAAGGTGTCATGCTTTGTTTAAGATCTAAACTCTCATGACCTGACAATGAAGCTGTAATGCATGCTGCTTCGTCTAACAGCAACTCATTTCCTACCCCTAACAGTCTTGAGGTGTCCGTTATAAAGGCAAGTATTCCCACAAACATACATCACTGAAAGGGGTCATATCAGACAATATGTTACCATTTATTGATATTTTCCAATAGTTGAGGTTCTCTAGGACTTTTATCAAAGGTTTGATCAAGACTGAAGATATCTTGCTCTCAATCTGATAAATCATATTCCCAGTCATCAGGAATAATGTTTTCAATATTCTCTTACACAAATTGCTGTTTTGTAGGTTTCATCAACTATATAAATACTAGCGATTTGCCCGTCAAAAATGACGGCAAGAAAATGTTAAGGCTGGCAATGCTGTTTGCCACACAATGCGAGGCTCTGCCCCCTCTGATCAGCTTTGCCGCTCATCGCGAGCCTCTCCCCCGTCGACTTTATGGGCCTTTCGATGAGCGCCTTTGGCACTCATCGTGAGCTCCGCAATAAGCGGCTTTGCCGCTCATTGCATGTTTCTACAACCTGCCACTTTCATTCCTCACAATGATCACCTTCAGCGCTCATCGCGAGCCTCTCCCCCGTCTACTTTACTGGCCTCGTGATGAGTGGCTTTGGCTTTGCCGCTCATTGCAGGCATCGTCCAACCCGCAACTTTCGTGCTCAGTTCCAATAGATGAAACACTGAACAATAATTACACATGTCCAAGTGAACACATTTTAACATACCTAGTGTAAGATTTTGACTGTAAGTCTGTGAGTTTTCAATCTTGCACTGTGCTTTGGGGAAAGCTCTATGGACACTGGATTCTAAACTCAAAAAAACAAGGACCTCCATTTTTGCAATGTGTTAATATTGTTTTGCCTTAATCACAACGCATGTACAGTGCTACGGAATATGTTGGCGCGTTACAAATAAACGATAATAATAATAAGATTAACTACTTGAAGCTTACCTCAATCTTACACTCTGGTATCACTGACAGCAGACAGTCGCATTATGATTTTTCTGAGAAACAACCCAATTATAGAAGGCTTCTTGGTTAAATATGTGACTATGGACATGTGATTTTGTCTGGATACTACCCTTATAGATCCTGTAACTTTGGGCTATACACATGATGAATTAGGTCACTGAACACAGTTTGCACACTGTGCATTGACAACTTGCTTAAACAGGCAAGTTTCCCGCAGCACTGAATATGCGTTGTCCCTTGATACAGTATATTGTATATGTTTAGGGAAATACAACAGAGACTCAAACCACCATAAAATAACTTCCTGGTGGGGTAAAGTCAGACAAACTACATTATGGAAAAAAGCAAACCTAATCTAGGAAGTAAAGACACTATGTAGATTTATTTTTTTTAGAGGACGCTAGATAACTTGGATCAGCCTTATAATGTACTGGTTTAAGCATGAAGTAGATTATATTTATAGGTACCATACTCCAACTACTGCTTGTATGAGACAATAGGTAACACACACATGATTTATCTGAAGAGAAATTTAAAGACTATATGTTGTTTTCAGTTATGTATATATGTTCTTCATTATTAAAGCTGAAAATACCATATCCATCATTATAACTATTGTAAATCTGCAAGTTTTCAATCTTCCTATGTGTTTTAGTGAAAGCTCAGTGTACATTGGATTTTAAGCTCAACGACAGGGCTCTCCAATCTCTTCTCTTCATTTTGTTAATATTTTTTTTACTTCAACTTACCCCTGTATAGCGCTATGGAATATGTTGGTGCATTACAAATAAAAGGAAATAATAATAATAATAATGTCTTATTTTTTAACTATTAAAAGTGTTTTGCATAGTTGCTCATCTTGTAACCTCCTAATAAATGAGAAGATCCTCGTTAGGCTTCCCTTCTGATTACCAAAACAGAGCTTTTAAGCACTTCTTAATAAAATAAAGTGCACAAAAGTAAAGGGATTTATCAATATTTTATATTCCTAGTAGAATACAAAAACTTTTTATATCCTTATTATATCTGCTACAATATTGCATGGGTAGTTCAGTGCAGAAGTTTATGGAAAGAGAAACCTAGATTTAAAATAAAACAGCACACTTGGAGCCTCATTCAATTTGGAGGTGCAAGTTATGGAGATATAGGCTGTATGTCTGCGGGCCTCCTGCTGGCCCACAGGTTATGGTGCTATTCAACTGCTCAAGGTCGCAAGTTATGGGCCGATAGCGAAATTCGGAAACCATGGCATTATATGTAGCATTTGCAAGCTCGAAAAGATCAATTAAACAAGGCCAGATATAGAAACAGCCAATGAAAACAGAGATTGTCATCATTACATCAATGAAAAATTGAGTTTGGATTTCAAAGTCCTACGGGCTTTAATTACGACTTACGATTGGACCCACATTCCTGAAATATTGCAATATCGATAAAACCGTTAATATGATATTCTATTAAATGCAAGCTCCATTATATGTATTAACACATTGATTGCCGTGATGAACATAACACGGAAATTAAACTTGAAATAAAGTATTTTCGTGGGCCGATTTGCGAGCTTGAGAATGGTGTGCTATTAATTCTAAGACCTAACATCACTTTCCCTTTTAATAAAAGTACAGTAGTGTGTTTTTATTTGCATTTAAAGTGCAACGGACAGGTCATTAAGCCTTTTGCAAGTCCTACTTGGTACTCCGTGCCTTATGGTTTGATTTTTGCCATTTGCGGGCTTGACAGAGTGGTTAACGAGGGGGAATCGGAGCAATTGAATAGCGATTTGCGATTTTAGGTTTCAGAAGTCTTGCGTCCGTGAAAGATCAAAGGCTTGGAGGGGCATTAACTTGCGAGCACGTAATGTGATCGGAGCTTGCAAAAAAACGCCAATTAATAGGCAAAAAGAACTACAGTTTTTGCATGGCACTCTGGTAACAAGGCAGGGACATACAAACAAGCTCATAATATGTTACACTCTATATTCCCCAGTAGTTCTGCTTGAATCGTTTGGATCTCATCGGTCTGTGGCTGGTTCCTAATTCATCCAGTGAATTTTGTGAAAATAACCTCTTAGCAAGAAGACCTCTATAATACAAGGTACACAGCAAGTATAACTAGTATACTTATAGGTACAAAAAACAAGATAATACATTTATTTTTTGCTCAAAATTTCAGGATATAAAGTGTCAGCACTGCGCTATCAGAAACTGGTCAGGGACATATTGTCATCTCATTTGCATGTCACCACATGGTTTATGTACATAAGATATTCTCATTACACACATGTAGCATTGCTATGTACATGATTTAGCATACATGTATACCATACTTCAGTTACTATAGCCTTATACAAAGATATTCTGCTTACTCCAAAGCTTTCCTTTCTGGATCAAATACAACAGGACAGAACCATTTGAGGCACTGCTATGTAAAACACTCATAGGCTTTTACCATAAAGTTCTGTGTACACATCTGCTTCTAAAGATAAAGAAAATATGTAACACACAAATAACTGCACAAGCCAAATTGCATCATTCTAACATCTGCAACTCCCTTGGCTCCTTAATAAGTGAGCTCATCCCCATATTTGATTTAGTCCAAACACTTTTTCAGCCATTTCTTTACTGACCACATATCAACACACAATCCCCAAACACAGACTGCACCATCCCCTTCAACAAACATTTACATATATCGTTTTCTCCATACAAAAACCCTTACACTAGATCTAAAAAGAACCTACAGAAAGGAAGAGCAACAGAATTGAAAAGGTACAGTTGTATAAAAAAATAATTTAGATTATTATATAATATACCGTTACAGCAAATGTTTGTATTAAAATTCCAATGCAAACACACCTAAGTATTTTAAGCTTTAAATCACAGTTTTCAATGAGGTCTGTAGTAGGTTTCTGGTTTCTTGAGTCTCATACACCAAAGATTATGGCTTTCAGTTCTGAGTAATGAAGTCGCAACCATTTCCTGACAAAGGAAGGTAGCGATAAATGTGCTACCTAATGATTATTCCAAGATTATAGGTTTCATGAGCAAAAACAAATAAATCAAAGTGTCTGGGAGAACTTTGCCTTTTTAAAACTGAGAAGGCGTACTTTTACTGTAGTGAGAGCCATAGCTAGGCCTCAGAATGATACTAGATTATTTTGGCTTTTGGATTATTGAAGTATGGAGACCAGGTGTCCCTGCTTCAGAGAACAATTATCTGATTGACTGTTTAGGAGATGCCCACAGTGGGCAAGAAGATGTGTTGGGTAATGGCGGAGGTGACTTTAGCCTTGAAATTATGGACAACATTTTACTTAAAACATTTTTCGGGGTGAGCTTCTCTTCAATTACATCAGGAGTGTATTTGATTGTTGTTCTCTCAATTTTTTTTGGGTGGTTGGAGAGTGGTGGGCTAATGGCAATAATACCCAAGCAAAATAACTACAACCAGTGAATGGTGCCAAACGTAATATGCAAGTACATTTATCTAAAGTGTGTGTGTGTGTGTGTGTGTGTGTGTGTATATATATATATATATATATATATATATATATATATATATATATATATATATATATATATATATATATATATATATATATATATATATATATATATATATATATATATATATATATATATATATATATATATATATATATATATATATATATATATATATATATATATATATATATATATATATATTTTAATACACATACAGTTGCAAGCAAAAGTATGTGAACCCTTTGGAATGATATGGATTTCTGCACAAATTGGTCATAAAATGTGATCTGATCTTCATCTAAGTCACAACAATAGACAATCACACTCTGCTTAAAACTAATAACACACAAAGAATTAAATGTTACCATGTTGTTATTGAACACGCCATGTAAACATTCACAGTGCAGGTGGAAAAAGTATGTGAACCCCTAGACTAATGACATCTCCAAAAGCTAATTGGAGTGAGGTGTCAGCCAACTGGAGTCCAATCAATGAGATGAGATTGGAGGTGTTGGTTACAGCTGCCCTGTCCTATAAAAAACACACACCAGTTCTGGGTTTGCTTTTCACAAGAAGCATTGCCTGATGTAAATGATTCCTCACACAAAAGAGCTCTCAGAAGACCTACAATTTAGAATTGTTGACTTGCATAAAGCTGGAAAGGGTTATAAAAGTATCTCCAAAAGCCTTGCTGTTCATCATTCCACGGCAAGACAAATTGTATATAAATGGAGAAAGTTCAGCACTGCTGCTACTCTCCCTAGGAGTGGCCGTCCTGTAAAGATGACTGCAAGAGCACAGCGCAGACTGCTCAATGCGGTGAAGAAGAAACCTAGAGTGTCAGCTAAAGACTTACAAAAGTCTCTGGCATATGCTAACATCCCTGTTAGCGAATCTACAATATGTAAAACACTAAACAAGAATGGATTTCATGGGAGGATACCACAGAGGAAGCCACTGCTATCCAAGCAAAACATTGCTGCACGTTTACAGTTTGCACAAGAGCACCTGGATGTTCCACAGCAGTACTGGCAAAATATTCTGTGGACAGATAAATCCAAAGTTGAGTTGTTTGGAAGAAACACACAACACTATGTGTGGAGAAAAAGAGGCACAGCACACCAACATCAAAACCTCATCCCAACTGTGAAGTACGGTGGTGGGGGCATCATGGTTTGGGGCTGCTTTGCTGCGTCAGGGCCTCGACGGATTGCTATCATCGAAGGAAAAATGAATTCCCAAGTTTATGAAGACATTTTGCAGGAGAACTTAAGGCCATCTGTCCACCAGCTGAAGCTCAACAGAAGATGGGTGTTACAACAGGACAACGACCCAAAGCATAGAAGTAAATCAACAACAGAATGGGTTAAACAGAAGAAAATACGCCTTCTGAAGTGGCCCAGTCAGAGTCCTGACCTCAACCCGATTGAGATGTTGTGGCATGACCTCAAGAAAGCAATTCACACCAGACATCCCAAGAATATTGCTGAACTGAAACAGTTCTGTAAAGAGAAATGGTCAAGAATTACTCCTGACCGTTGTGCACATCTGATCTACAGGAAACGTTTGGTTGTAGTTATTGCTGCTAAAGGAGGTTCAACCAGTTATTAAATCCAAGGGTTCACATACTTTTTCCACCTGCACTGTGAATGTTTACATGGTGTGTTGAATAAAAACATGGCAACATTTAATGCTTTGTGTGTTATTTGTTTAAGCAGACTGTGATTGTTTATTGTTGTGACTTAGATGAAGATCAGATCACATTTTTTGACCAATTTGTGCAGAAATCCATATCATTCCAAAGGGTTCACATACTTTTGCTTGCAACTGTATATATACACACACACTACATTTGGCACCATTCATTTGTTATAGTTATTGTGCTTGGTACACTTTGGATATTACTTGCCTTTTGAATTACTGTATGGAGTAGCGGTAATTAGCAATCAACTTTTTGTGCATGGGTTTTGAGTACTTCGTACAGTCATGGTTATGTGAGATCTGGCCAAATGCTTGAGATTTTACAGTGATGAAATCCCCTAACGAGTATGTTAAACTCATGCTGTACATATAGTGCCCATGCCACTTTGTCAGTCTAGATAAATCATTTTAAATATATATTGTCCAAGATGGAAAATATCAGTTAGCTAGAAAATAACAATGGATTTCAATCAAAAATATCTGGTCAGCTTATGTCAATGGGATTCTTCAATCCTCTAAAAAAACATAAAAGTGTAGACAGTGTTTTATTCAACTTGACAGAAATCAAATTGCAAATTATTTTGCCAAATTACATGTCAAAAAAACTCAAGTCAGCGTATGAAACTCTGTTTTTTTTTTTTATTCCTACAATATACATGAGGCTTCTTTACATAAAGCAGCATGTCACAGAGAGTATCTGAATACATGTAAAATACTAAACAGCTATCGTGGTGTGCCTTGATGCATCAGAAAGATATATATTAACTAAATGAATTACATTAATTTGATAACAAATTGTGGCATGGATCCTTTTAAACAAGGGTACATGTGGATTGTCTTTGAATAGAAAAAAATGCATCAGTTATACTACTTGTTAGAGATAACCGGCTTTTCTAGATATAAAATCAGGTAATAGTTATGTTTGTTGACATCTTTCTTTGGATCAAATATACTTTGGATCAGACTAGGGAGGAATCTGTTGCAACATGGAGAGCTTGTGGACACAGAGATATTGTGAGTATAATTCACTTTATTGGTATGACTGAATAAGTTGGCAATTAAACTTGGCAGATTAATATACAGGACCGCTGTAGTGTATTTACAAGAAAAAGCTGGGAATAGACTATTAATAACAGTATGCTGTTAAAATAAAAATTAACATTTCTTTATTCTTCTCTTTTAAGCAGCTTGTTCTTCATCAAGGAGAGCTGCTTATTCCCTCCAATTTGTGCATGTCAGTGGCGTGGTCAGCTCTGCCTGTGTGCTGGACTATCATGGGGTTTGGAAGTAGGCTGGGCTGATGTCACTGGCCCCGCCCTATGACATCATTAGCTCCACCCAACCTACACAGTGGTAACGGCTCTATTGTACTATGCTTGCAGCTGCCCCACACGATCCGCCCAGTGAGAGCATGAGCCATCATAGCCCCACCTCCCCTTACTAAACATGCTCAGTTTGAGGCAGAACTGACACTGGTCAGACTTTAATCCAGTACACAGGAAGAGGTGGACACAATCCATAATAGATACAGGCAGGAGGAGATAAGAAACTCTGCTTGAGGAGAAAACAGCTCAACAGCAAAGAAATCTTTTTAACTTTTATTTATTTTAAAACTTCATACTGTTTTAAATACCCTAAGCCCAGCAAACAAACATGTTAACTTTAATTGTGAATGCAGTACAATGGTCCTTTAATCCACCTAGGCTCAGCTGCTTAGAACTACAAAAAATGCAGAAGAATGATAAATAACCCTAATGCATATATGATATGGCCTTTATATAAAAATTAAACCGTTCACTATGGTGATTTCATCCAGTTTTCAGATTCCTGCTACTGATTCTTAGATTACTACAAAGTCTATATCAAACAGATATACTCTTTAAATTCATGCCACATTGCCATACATAGGATTAGGCATTAATTGATTAGACTTTTCAAAAACACAGCACAGAGAGATCCCTGTTTCAGTAGGTTTAAAATCACTTTTCTGCTGCTGGAGGAGGAAGTGTTGGTCAGGGAGGGCCGACACGCAGTGGAATCGGTGAAACAGACATGTACTATACAGTAATAAGCCATTAGCTCTGCAATGCCTGCGTGCTTATGTTCTCATGTGTGGACTAAGAACGCTGGTCAAGTTTGCGGGTTTGTCACAATGTGCGAGCCTCGCGAAGTGAGGCGAGCCGTCAACCACACAGGACTTAGGCTGCAATGAGCGCCAAAGGTGCTCATTGCACTGCGAGCCTCGCAAAGCGAGGGGAGCAGTTGAGGCAAGCGGGACAGGCTGCCATGTGCGCTGCAGACACTCATTGGCAACCGCAAAAGCAGGACTTACAATCCGTACGACTTTGGACTGGAAACTGTACATGCACTGTCCGCCTCTCAAAAATCCGACTTTAAAAAATGACAGAACCACGGAACTCGGACCACATGAAAAAAAAAATATGCCTCAATTAACTTACACACTCACACACCACAGTGGAAGTTAATTTGAGCAATATTTGCAATTTCTTCCCGATCGAAAATCGCATAAGCAGGAAAAAATGCAACAAGACGAAGCCGAAAGACGTAAAACTAGTGCGTAGGATGTAAAAACGAGTCCTAAGCAGTAACACTTAAAGGAAGAAAATACGCTTAACCCAACACAGTAACACTAAAGTGTGATGCCTATAAAAGTACACAGGGTGAGAGCCTTGCAATGAGCGCCAAAGGTGCTCATTGCGAGGCACGCAATGAGCGCCAAGGGCGCTCATCGTGGGGCTCACAAGGAGCACCAAAAGGTGATCATTGCAAAGCAGGAAAGTTGTGACTCGCAATGAGCGCCGCTGATACACTGATCCTTTAACGTACATCTGTCTGTATGTTATTTCCAAGCAACTAAATAGTTTTCAGGAGGCACTCGTTTGCATAAGAATACAGCAACACCATTTCTGATTACCTCAGCATTAATTTTAGAAACAATTAATCAGTACAATGAACAGCTATGTTTGCATGTTTTTAAAAGTATAACGTAAAAAATACAACAGGTTTTTGAGTCCCTTTAAGTGTCCCATTCTTACAAGTATTTATTACTAGCGAATTGCCCGTCAAAAAATGACGGCAATGAAATTGTAAGATAGCTAATGCTGTTTGGTGTGTAATAATGAAATATATAATACATTAATAAATGAATATACTTTACCTAATTTGAAGCATTGTGGTGACGAGCTGTCAATGTGTTGCTGCAGCATTAGTGGTGTGGAACTGCTGTGAATGTGTGCAGTGTAATACTGTGCGTGCGCGAGACCAAACCGTTAGCGTAGTCGTGTACTTCCGCATTGGCGTAAAATGGCGGGTAATCTGCGGTATGCGTCTTCGCAGATTATCCGTAGGTGCTTCGTGGTGTTTTGCGAGTGTGTTGTGGTGTTTTCCATGTTTAGAGTGTTGTAGCCTCGTTTTCGTTTTGTTTGTCGGACATTTTTTCTCTTGCTTAGCGATTTTATTAGTGTCTAAACTCTTTTATTTTTATTGAAATGAAGGTGTAACTTGTTTTTTTGAGGTGCTGGATGGTTCCTCTTGCTGTAGGTAAGCTTTTTATGTGTGTGTTGTGTGTATTTATTGTGTTTTAAATGTTTTTATGTTCGCGTGTTGCGTCCTATTTTTGCAAGGTCGTAATGTGTGCCAACGTGTCTTGTATGGTGTTTGCGTGTGTAACCTCGTTTTCGTTTTGTTCTGCGTCCATTTTTCCTGTCGCTTATCAAATTTTTTAGTGTGTAAACTCTTATTTTGAGTGAAATCAAGGTGTAAGTTGGTTTTTTGAGGTCCTGGATGCTCCCTCTTGCTGTAGGTAAGTTTTTTATGTATGTGCTGTGTGTATGTATTGTGTTTTGAATTTTGTAATGTTCGCGAGTTGCGTCCGAGTGTTGCGAGGTCTTAATGTGTGTTAATGTGTGTCGTATGTTGTTTGCGTTGCGAGGTAAAGTTTGCGAGGGTCGGAATTGGTGTGTCGCGTTGTTTGCGTTGCGACGTAAAGTTTGCGAGGGTCGCAGTTGCTGGCATGGAGCGCGAGGGCCGCCCCGCAAGCGTTAGCAACAACTCGCATGCTCACAACTATACATGTGATAGCATGTCTCAAACATTATAACAGGCTTAGTTTGCAAAAAATAAAATAATCTTTAATTTATAACTATTGAGCTTTTAGCATGGGGGGGTGGGGGGGACATTCTCATGGCATTTTATCAGAGCGATATGTGATTAAAGCACAGACTAAGAATGGAGTTTGAATTCCAAATTTCAATGGCTATGGAGCTTGCATTCCCAAATTACGTTCGTTTCTTCATTGAAGGCAAAAATGTGTATTTACAGAGCAATTATTTTACATTTGCAACATTTATTTTCCATGCAAAACATTGTTTGTGGTGACAAAAACCTGCCCCTTAAGTACATGACTGACATGTGACTTCAGTGTGCTTGCTTCCTTAGGCAACAAAATGCACTGGTAAGCAGTGCCATAAAAGAACAACCCTGTAGTTTGGTAAAATCTTTACATTTTTGTGAAGTATGAAACGAACAAATAACCTTAGGAGCCTCATAAACCATGAGGACGAACAGATGTTTTTACAGAAAGTCTTCAATTTTGCTTATGTCATGGACTCTTCCACCTTGGACACCTAGTTGGCGTGACAGTAGACTAACCTTAATGCAGGGGTAGTCCATTTATTTTCAAAATTTAGTCAAATGTGTTTGAAATGATGTTGAGTTTTGGAGTCCACATTTATTTTATATATATATATTCAAGAGTATTATATACAACTAGCGACTTGCCCGTCAAAAATTATGGGGCAATAACATTTTAAGCCATGATGATGCTGTTTGACACACAATGTGAAGTATTTCTACTCTGAGGACCTTCTGCGTTTATTGTGAGCCTTGCGCTGAGCGCCTTTGGTGCTCATAGTAAGCCTCTCTTCTCGTGTCTATTTTTTTTTAAATGTATTAGTTACTTAATAAATTAAATATACTTTACCTATTTGTAATGAATCTCTTTTTATTTTCCTGCAGCATACAATGTACAGTTAGACTGTTACTGCCCTGAGGAGAAAGTGTCATCAATGTCCCAACTGTGCATTAGAAATAGGCTGCGTGCGCGAGGTCAAACCGTTGGTTTAGTTGTGTAAGGCGCCATTTTAGATTCGTAATGTTATTAGTTACAAGTTAGTGTTGTAAAATGGCGTAGTTTGTCTATGTGCTAAGTGGCTCGCGAGCATTTTCCGTGCTTCCTGTGTATTTTTGTACCTCGTACGTGCCTGGCGGTGTTTTGCACATTTCAGTGTCGTCTAGCCTTGTTTTCATTTTTTCGCCCGACATTTTTTTTCCTCGACAATTTTCAAGTGGCAAAACTCCTTAAATTCGACTTTAATTCACGTGCAACCTTACCCCCAGACGCCCTGGCTGTCCCCCTGCGCTGTGTGTGATGTTTTTTTTTATGATTCTTGTTATTTTTCAGTGGTTTTGGTGTTTTTTGATGTATGCGTTTCGGGCGTTAAGTTCGTATTTTTGTGACCCGCGGATCATATATATTTTTTTTTCTAAGTCCCGCAGCGTGGTTTTTGTCTTCAAAGTCCCGCTTTTCTGGGTTGTTTTTTATCGTGAGTGAGGCGCCATAGAGCCTCCACCTCAGAGGGTCCGCATCTGCGGCCTGCAATGAGCCGACGTTGGAGCCTCCACTTCTGCAAGGGAAGCAGCTTTGCGAGCTCGCGCAAGCGTGACGACAACTTACAGTTTGACAACAATTAAATGTTATTACATTAAAAATGGCACTGGAGGAAATATTACATGGTATATGAGACACATAGAAAGAATAGCATTTATCTATTAGTTTATATAAAAGTATTTGGAAGTTTAGGGAGAGCTAAATAGTACATTTTAATGAGGCATCTCATGTCTGGAAGAAAGTGGCTTGAGACCCTCATTTTGATCCAGGTCCACCTGTTGACTACCCCTGAACTAATGAGACTTGCTGTCTATTTAGTCCTATTACCAAGTGTCAGTCTTTAAAAAAAAAACAGCTATAGAGATTGTTTCCTTCATTCCTTCATGAGAACATGCCATAAATGACACTTCAGTGGTCCTTCAGCGCTATAAATATGAAGTTTTCGTTTTTGTTTCATTTCCAAGGCTTGGCTCCTCTTCACATGACATATAACCAATCAATGTCAGTTTTCTCTCTCCTCCAGTATTGGCCACCCCAGGAGTTCATAAAAAAGGTTTTTTTTTTTTTTTTTTTAATGCACTAAAGGGATTCTGCCCATTCCAGTTCAAAATAGCATAATGAAAAAATGGGACTTCGGTATCCATTTCTGACCAATGTATTTTATCCAAGGGCCACTTATGATTTTGTTCTTGATTTTGTGCTTTTTATAGAACGGTGTTCTAGTATCATGTCTATAATTAGCTTTTCCGATAATGGGCAAAATTATTTTACAAAGTATAAATAGATAAATAAAACCAGACTTAAATGTATTGACTACTGTATGCAATTATTCAAGTGGTCAGACATTGCCTTGTTTAAATAGAGCCCAAAAAATTTATACAATTAATAAGGAATATGTTTTACTTTCTAAAAAAGCATACTGTAAATATGGAGTATAGTAGTCACGTAGTTTGTGGAAAACTTCACGTTTGCGACATTTAAAAAACAACAAAAACATTAAGATGTAGATCATAAACATTAAGACATGTTTAAATATAATCTTACATTTAGCTGACTAGCTTGTGCCATGGGGGACTACTAGTCTGCCTGAGGGGGGCATCCTACTTTCTGTTCAATTCTATTGTCAAGCGACAATTTATAGTGGTAGACTTTGAACAGAGAGTAGAAATACTATCTGGATAAACAGTGTCTCCAACTCTTCTCAGGTTTATAGCCCAGTTAGAAAAAAAGGCAACATGTTGGCTAGCATTAAAGCAATACGGAATACAATAGTTAAAAATTATAGGTGTATTAATTTATTTCAAAATTTGTAAAAATACTTGGTTATAATTAAAATGTGCAGAACTGTGACCCTTCAGTTGTCCTAAGTTTATTACACTCTTCCCAAGTGAACCGGATCTAGCAACACACAAATTGCCCTCCCTATCCCTTAACAGCAGCTACAGTTTATAGTTTGCTACTAATAAATAGAAAACATAAATTCGGACAATATTTTGTTGGAATGAGGCAATATAAATGTGAATAGAGCTAACAGCGCACATGTATTACAATTCCTTATTCATTTTCCAAAATAGATTTGGCCTTAGTAAAGCCCTTTTTGAAACTCTCAGACATATCAAAGCCTCATTGCTCAAACCTAAATGCCCAATAACAAACCAAAAATTATAATCAGAAATGGCAATACATGCATGGGACTAGCGAGAGTAAAATTCTGGATTCTCCCAAATCTCATTCTGTCCGCACATTATTTCTTGTAAAATTGGATTTTAGTCAGTGACTCTTAATTAAAAATGGTTGCAGTCAAGTTAGTGAAAGCAGATATGCTTCCAGAGACCACTGCATCAGACTATACAGGACAAGCTTCTACACACTCCGTATAATCTGTATTACTTTCCTCCAGCACAGATCCCTCTATTCTGTCCTTGTATACCAAATATATAAACCTTTACTAGCAGCATCATGCAAAATAGAGGAAAAACCCAGAAGAACTTCCCACAGTGCGGGATGCCAAGCAAAACAGCCCCAGTATATCTAGAATAAACAGAATATGGAACTGCCAGCTGCACAATTACAGGCTCACATGATCTTTCTCCAGAAGAAAAATCTAATCTATTTTCATGGACACTACTACTATACTTGCAACATCTACTAAGCAGTCTTATACTACGACATAACTTCTAGCATGGGTAACATTAACAGTGCATCAAAGCCTCAAGTCGAATAAAAGTGCAATGTAAAAAGAGAGAGAGAGAATTAGAGTTGGGGAGAGAGAATTAGAGTTGGGGAGAGAGAATTAGAGTTGGGGAGAGAGAATTAGAGATGGGGAGAGAGAATTAGAGATGGGGAGAGAGAATTAGAGTTGGGGAGAGAGAATTAGAGTTGGGGAGAGAGAATTAATGTCCACCTATCCAGTCTGGTTCTCCACATATTCTCCTTAAAGAGCTGAGGATAGGGTGTAGCAGGTAACAGTATACATAAATAGTGACTGCTCACATAACTCACCAAACCCCACGAATAAGACACCCAGAGTCTCAGACTGACACCATGAGAGATAAAAATAGAGGTGAATATGGACATCTACTGGCCGTCCTTAAGGACATGGGGTAATGCTATTTATTTTATGTTCTCTGCAGGAATAAGATAGATTTTGAGGATTTGCCTTTATATAAACACCAAAGCCCATCACAGGCAGAGCTATCACTGGCCCAGAACTAATCAAACAGGCTAGAAAACAAGCTCAATTAATACAACCAATCAAAAATGCCAGCTGTGATTGGTCCATACAGGCACATGACTATAAGAAAAAAATGGATGACACTGAATGATTAAGTTTTGGTGTCAGAGCTCAGAAAGGTAAGAGAATATAATACAACAAGCCATACTTGAAAACTATAGGAAATAATCATAGCTAATTATACCTGGAGTCTGCACATGCTCAAAGTCTTTCAGGCCATCACTTTTATATGTGTAATCTCTGCAATACTTAGATTCTAGCACAGAGTTAAAACCATATGCCATATGTGGATCAGAAATGCCAATTTACTGGTAGCATTACTAACCTCAATGTACATTTACTGTAAGGAAATACTATATTTTTGTTTTAAATAATATTCAATTTATACCATAATAGTTGCTTGCTACCTACTGTTTTAAATTATAGAATTTGTAATCTTTGATGTGTACCCTAAATCTGTATTTCTTAATATATAGATATAGCAGTCTAAAAAAAAAAAAAGAGCTGTTGTATTGAACAGTCCATATGCCTAACAGCAAATCTCCCAACTATCTCTTTTGGAGGGACAGTCCCACTTTTCAGGGGAAATGTCTGTCTCCCTTAGCCTCCCAAATGTCCTGCATGATGGAAAGTCCCAAACTTAAGACCAAATCCTATTTCTTAGCCCTATTTACATTTATTGATAAATCACTGGTAATGGGCCATTATTCTACTTTGCCTGGGAAGCGTCTAGAAAAATGAATGTGAGTTGATGCTTGGGGTTCTGATTGGAGTTACATTTAATTTCACTAAACGTGTACTCCCCTTCTTGGTCGCTACATCGTCGTGTACCTCAATGAAGGTGTGCGCTATACCATGTAATGTCACCCATGATGGACAGGTCAAAACAAAAAAGGTCAGACAAATCACGGTCCAATGGAGAAGGAACTAGCAATTCACTTAGTGTATCTTTGCCATAAAATCCTTATGGATTAGCACAACGAGCCACAAGATATGCCGGGCATGCTGAGGAACAAAGGGTCTAGGGGCCTCATTCAATTGCGATTTGGCCAATTGAATAGGGCTCTAAATAAGCACATAACATATATTTTTTAAAGAATTTTTTAGCTAGTGAAAACCTTGCTTTTGGATAGATGTTTACTAACTAAAAACTTCTTTAAAAAATATATGTTATGTGCTTATTTAGGGCCCTATTCAATTGGCCAAATTGCAATTGAATGAGGGCCATGGAGAGCCAGACATGATTGAATGTGTAGTGGATGAGCTTTTAGGCAAAATCACTGCATGAGAGAAGTAGAAGTGGCTAAAAAGGGGAAAAAAAGAATGTTAGTTGTGGAGAGAGAAAGTATCGCACAGTCCATTTTCCCTGGAGAACAGACCTCATGGGAAGCTCCTTGGTCGCCACTTGTGTATAGGAAGATAAAACACTCATTATTTATTTGCAAATGTTGTGCAATTTAAATAGTCCTGGACAGTTTATTATTTGCCAGTTATAAAATGACAAGTCATCAGAAATGTTCACACATTACTTTTCTTTGTAATTGAATTTTTATTTCATGTTTGTTTAGTGTGAAAACAAAAAAAAAATCTTCCAGCTGGAAATTGCTTAAGATTTTTCTTGATGCTTAATAATAATCAAGGCAAACTGTTTGTTATGGTGGTGAGAAAAATCAGATGGAAGGTTTTTATTGCAGCATAATTATATTCCTGTACAAAGATACCCCACAGAGCACACACAATAATATTGGTGCCTTAGGCAGCAAAATATCAAATGATTGCATTCACTCCTATACAAGCATTGTTTCAGAAAGTCTTCCATAGAAAGGGATTCATTTCTCTAGTTTTACTTAAAGAAAAGGTATCATTTACTGTTTTACCAAAATGTATCATTTATCATTTTAAACCTGTCATAGAACTGTACAGGGCGGTGTGCACCCAAGCAAATCTGCAGGTTTAAACATATCATGTATATTATAGAAACATCATTTTAAATGAATAAGGAAAAAAAATGTATATAAAAAAACTGCCAGGGTTTCCATTTCCTATATTTTATAATGCATTTAAAAGATGATGTTTTAAGAGTACTAACATGTTGGCTCTGCCTATGTTGCTGATGCTCGTGTTTCCAATACTAAACTACACTGCCTGTGCCAGACTATGAAATGACAACCAATAGCAGCAGTTTTGTCACTCCATTTTAATTTATAAAACCACACAATGTTGATAGCTAGGTGCATAGCAAGCAGGGAAATAGGTGGACAAATCTTCTAATATATATATATATATATATATATATATATATATATATATATATATATATATATATATATATATATATATATATATACACACAATTTATTTACTGTACTACTGTACGGTGGAGGGCTTCTATCGCTCTTTTGCCCACCATATATTAAATGATTGTTGTGGTGAACTACCTACTCATAAGATCCACAACACAAGCTGGGATCCAGCTCCATGCTGATGATAGCCAGTAAGCTTGAAACCAGCTGTATGTGAATAGGATTCCCAGCTTGTGTAAAATTCAACCTTGGCTTTGCATAAAAGCTGTGTAATACAGCAGGCATAAGCTTAAAGGAAGCCATGTTTAAAATGGACTATGGATTGAAGTGTGAGACATTTGTGGGCACATTTGCATGTCCCTGCTCAGCTTCCCAGAATGCAGTGTAATAACGTTTTTTCTTGGAATTCTGAGCTGGAAACAGGTTTTTTAACTTGTTTTAGACATTCAAATGTGAACACAGATGTACTATATATATATATATATATATATATATATATATATATATATATATACACACACACACACACACACACACACACACACCACAATACCTACATCCCCTATATTGTAGGTGAGGTTGGTACCTTATCCAGGTGTCTAGCAGCAGGAGGAGAAAGATCACAACGCGCATCGGCATGCTGCAATCTCTTATATATATTCCTATGCCCTTGTTGATACCTGTCCGATGGGATAGTATCAGAGGCTCTCCAAGAGTCTCACCTTAGTATGTATTCATAGCTTCAAACTTCTTCTAAAGATACATATTTTCTAAGAGGCCTATCATATATGTTCTTAATATACACAACATAACACAAACATTACTGCAACCAGAGGTCTCAAACCTAATCACATACACTTACTTTTAGTGGATACAGCCTGCTGATTGGGTCAGCGTCCATTATGCACATTACATTCTGAATAATGCTCTCTATGGAACTGGGACCTCAACTGATTTCAATTGTTTTGGCTAATGTCTTATATTATTGTACCATCACATGTAATTTCTATGCATAGTATATCTTGTACACATTTCTCAGTGTTGTACCCTTGTAAACAGAGCTATGTAAAATGGAGGCATTTTATAAATAGTAATAATACAAGTAATCTGGATCAGTGTCCACTTAACCGTTAAACCTTTTAGCGGAGATGTCCATGCTCTTTATACAAGTTTTGCCACACCAACTCGGATGCCTTACAAGTCTTACTAACAATGTCATATACACTAAAACAAAACGTATACAGAATAAATACATAGCTTTGTTTCTATCGTACCATATAAAGAAAAGCCTTTGAAATATTCAGTTAACCTCTATTGTGAGGGGAAAACAATAATATTAATAGTAATATATATTGATATAGCAAAACAAATAAGCGTTATATTTGGAGACTGTGAGGCCTTTCAAACTCCCCAGAGTAATGTGTGCTGTTGCGCAGGGTGGTTGCGCAAGTTACAAATGACTGGCAGTGTAGTAGAGGGTTCCTCGTCACTTAAGACAGAAACATGAAGATTAGATTTCTCCTTAGTGTAGTTGCAAGAAGGCAGGTAAGGACAGGTTATGGATTATACATAGAAATAAATATATAATAACTTAAACATTAGGAGCCAGCAGTGATATTTTAGGAGCGGTGACTCCCTGTATTTGTTAAGCACTTCAATAAGATGCATAAAAAACATGTTTATTTTTTGAATTGCTGCTATATGATAAAAACGTATGAGGCAGCTCTTTCCAAAACTATAAGATTTTAAATGTAACAAGACTATAGTCAACACAATATTATTTTCTTAATTTATTTGCATCTTCATTATTATGCTTCTGTAGATAACACGTTTTGTGTCATGTTTTTTTATATATTTATTAATACATGAGAAGATAAGGGCCCTGCTCCTGTGAGAGCTCTTTGGGAAACAAATTGTTGTTTTTCCCTCTTCTATTCCTTAGAGTAAAAGTAACCAGTCTCAACAAGGAAATAAAATGTCCAGAAATGTCTGACACCTTAATGGATGGCATGGCAAACCGCTATTGATAAAGCTGGCAAATATTACAGTAATCAGGGCATCCCTGGAGCAGATACATATTATATTAATACTAGCGACTTGCACTTCAAAAATGACGGCAATAATATTTTAAGTCTGGCTATGCTGTTTGCCACACATGGCCCCTCTGAGCACCTTTGGCGCTCACCTCGAGCCCCGTGAAAGTTGAGAGACACAACTTTCCTGCTTTACAATGATCACCCTCAGCGCGCATCGCAAGCCCCATGATGATCGCCCTTGGCGCTCATTGCTTGGCTTGCAATGAGCACCTTTGTCGCTCATTGCAAGCCTCTTCCATGGTGTACTTTATAGGCCTCACGCTAGAGCACCTTCGGCGTTTATTATGAGCCTGTCCCCCCATGTAGTTTAGGGGCCTCGCGATGAGTGTTACTGCCTTGGGTTAAGTGTTACTGCTTAGAGCTCGTATTTACGTCCTTTTACCTACGTTTTTTTTTTTTTCGGCAGCTATTTTTTTCCTGCTTCGGTGATTTCTGATCGTCAAAAAATACAAAATATGCCTCAAATGAACTTGCAACCTCAGTTGCAGGCTCCCTGGCTCTACCCCTGTGCTGCGTGTGAGTGTGTAAGGGAATTTGAGGCATATTTGTGTGTTTTTGCAGGCTTTTCCAGTTTGGTGGTTTGGCCGTTAAAGTCGTATTTTTGAGAGCCCAGCAGTCCATCTATGTGCTTCGGGTCCTAAGTCATACAGGGCCATAATTTTGCGTCCAAGTCCCGTGTACCTCAGCTGCTTGCCTCGCTTTGCGCCTTTGGCGCTCATTGCAGCCTAAGTCCTGCGTACCTCAACTGCTCGCTTCGCTTTGCGAGGCTGCAAAAGCGTGACGACAACTCGCAGTACGCCAACTATATATATGAATATCAGAACTGCAGATAACGACTAAGAAACCGCTATGATAACAAGATCAGACAGACCGACACAATCTCTCACTTCCTGTTTCAGAGCCTAATTCCCCTTTCTAAAAAGAAAGCTGCCAGATACTATGCTGAGATTATGCACTTAGCCATTACTTTAACTAGAGTTTTTTCCGGTTACCAGATATTAACAATATAATAAAAGGATTCACATAAATACAATTCTGTTACACCAAGCTAAATATTTAGCACACACTGATACTTAAAGGAATACTGTAGTTCAAAATGTCCTTTATTTGCATTTATTTTCCTTCTCTTGCCCTGCTCTCTTAAGATATATTATATAGTGGGAATCTAAAATACATCCCCCCCTTGTGGATCGCTACCTTGTCGTGGTGAAGGGGCATGTGTACATCAATGAAGTTGTGAGCTATACCATGTAGGGTCACCCAAGATGGGCAGGTCATAGCAGAGAGGTCAGACAAATTTAAGTCCACTGGAAAAGGAACTGGCAACAGTATCTTTGCCCAAAAAAACACATGGATAAACACAACCAGAAACAGATGTGCCTGGTGTGCTGGATCCACATGGTCACCGAGAGTCAGACACGACTGAAGGACTAAACAACACCAAAGTACATCCGCAAGCTTATGTTTTTATTAGTCTTTGGGATGTAGCACTAGCTAAGCAACCACAGATAAAAGACTTACTACAACAGAATTATACTTCCTCTCAAAATACTATTTCACAAATAAGGTTACGGTTTATAAAATAGATTATTTTTCATATATTTCCATGTTGCTTAAGTGTGTTTAGTATAATCTATTTTTCTGAGGGGGGAAATATTTTTAAAGGACATAGGGGTGCACCCTGCATTGACAAGTACCTTCCAGGGATATATTGCAGCTCACCACAGAGGTATAATACACTGAGGCAGTGTGAAGATGACAGCTTGCATGAACTTGTATACTTGTGCCACTTGATACACACTAGATGGGAACACCCATACTGCTGTCAACAGCTGACTGAGGCTTTAAAGAGCTGCAAACACCCCAAAACCACAACATCAGTACATATCACAACCACACAACAATGAGCTTATAATGTCATCCACAATGAATTGTTTACTAAGCACAAAATGACTCTGATGAAACCATCTCAAAGCTACACAAAATGTGAACAGTACCAACATAAAGTGACCATGTGATTTACATGTAGATGATGCAATTAACTCTTTCAGCACAACAAGATTGCACAATTGGGTGCTATGTGATGAAGTCTCCAGATTATGGCTGCAGCAGCATGTTATGTACATCTCAGAGGGGTCCTGCACACATATACCTCTGTATAGATGCACACACACCTCCTCTTCCCTTTATCTTCTCTGTTTTCTTCCTGACCACTCCCCCCCCCCCCTCACACTGCCTCCCCCACCAGTCACTGCCTATGTCTGGCAGCCTCTCTACCCCTTATATGACAGTGTATGCTTTCCATATGGATCTGCTGGTCCCTTCCCATCCACAGCACTCACATGCCCACCCTGCACTCTCCCCCGGGCTCTTACCTCTTGCACACCACTGGCTTTAGCTCCCGATCCGGTTTGTGTCCCCCCAGGTACCCGCAGCTTGGAACTGCCTCGGCCCTGTGACGTCACAGGTTTAAAGCCTCAGCCCCGGCCCCTCCCCTGGCAGCCAATCAGAGTCAGGCTCAGTCAGCCGCTGCCCAGATGTTTCCCATTTGCAGCCCTGAGCATCCTGGAGGTGTGGAGCCCAGCAATCTGGAGGGGGAAGGGCCTTTATAATAAGAAAGTTTTTTTTGTTTTCCTCTAAGAATAACACATATAGTTTCCAATGAGGGAGAATGCTGACATGCAGTGTACACAAAGTGATCATTACACACAGAACAACACACACATATGTGTCAGTATAATATATATATATTAGAGGTCTATATCCTGGAGTCCAGTGCAATGTATTACTAAATATAGAGCTGTGGATATCAGTGCACATAAGGACCTCTGTACACTAAGAAATTCCATTAGTACAATTATTGTTGTTGGTTAGTCATTCAGTCGATTCCGACTCTACGTGTCTGTGTGCACCAATCCATAAGGTTTTATCGACAAATATACTGGAGTGGGTTGCCAGTTCCTTCTCCACAATTTGTCTGGCCTCTCTGCTATGACCTGCCCATCTTGGGTGACCCTACATGATATAACTCACAGCTTCATTGAAGTACACAAGCCCCTTCACCACAACAAGGAAGCGATCCAGAAAAAGACAATTATTATAGCAAGGTCTATAACAGTTATTCTCAATAACTGATCTGGGCAGCACAAGTGTCAGGAGAGAGTCATGAGAAATGCTGTGTAAGAGGGGTGATTATGAGAGAGTGACTATACATTTCACTTCTTGTAACACACCATGTTATACAAAGCATTCCTCCTTTAAATATGTAATTGCCAGTTAGCAAAGATGTAGATATAAATAAAGAGTAATGATAATAGATACATTCTCGAATATCTAGCATGCACAATTCAAATCAATGCAAAAATATATAACAATTTCTAAAACCAAGCCTACATTACACATGAAAAGCATCCTAAGTCAGTTTAGGGTGGTAGTAAGACCCAATAGGATGGTATTGGATTCCCAACATTTACAATGTCCCATGTTTTTATTGTTTAAACAAACAATCATTTTATATTATGTATGGATAGATATTCCCCATGATGGGAAACAAATCATTGAGAAATGTCATGCAATGTTATGATTTTTTCACTTGTATACGATCTATTGAGATGGGAATGGTCTCTATACAAATAGTGCTGTTGCAGCCCAAGAAATACCATGTAACATTGCTGACCACAAGGCACATAACATTATACTATCAGGTCAAAGGGCAAGTAACTGTATATAACAGATGTGCTTGCATAGCATCTAATCCAAAATACAAATATATCTAAAACTAACAAAAATCATATTCTACACATACAATTTCACTAAAACATTTTCATTTCTAGGGTAGACACCCTTTTATTTAAGCCAAATTGTCAATTCTGTGCCTGAACATGGTTCAGCTACAGAGAAAATATTCAAAGATCAGATCTTTGATCTCAGCGTCGAAAAAGTACAGAAAGAACTCTGACACATCAATCACAAAACGTATGTGTGATCAGAAGATATATAGCTAATAATAACTACAAGACATCACATGAAAAAGTCATGCACAATGGTATGAACAAAGGAGTGCTAATAAGAAAACACAGAACCTTTCTCCTTAGTCTCTTAATTAAACTTGGAGAGAGAACTGTGTCTGATCATTACAGACCATGTACAATTAAATCCACAAACATGGTCACATATTTCCACACAATGCATTTTGTATATGGTCTCCAGACATTGGAGGACCACTTTATTCTCCATCACTCTATGCTATGCTACCATGATCGGTTATTTCCCAGAGTCACAGTTACCTGTTAATCTCAGTCTATAGACACTTCAGAATGGAGATAGTAGAGACATCACTCTTGTTCACTCACCTAGTAGTATCAACTGGTACAACTCTGGTTATTGCACCCCAGTACATTAAACAAGGGCTACGCCCAGCTGCTGCTCCACAGGGCTAGTTTAGAGGTCCTGGGCTCTGTATAAAATTCCAAAACATCTCACCACCCTCAGAAAAAAACAGCAGCCCTGCAATGTCCTGTTAACAGGCACATAGCATCTGGGTCTCATTTACCCCTGCGCAGAGCAGCCAGGCCCTGCATTCCCTTTCTGTTTACATTAGTGCTGTTTGCTCCAAATCCCACTGCCGGAAACAGCAGCCCTGTCCAAGGAGCATTTTTTTATCCTGAGGCTGCTACATACTGAGGGGCCCTTGTACTGAAATAAAGACCTACTGAGACCCCTCTGGAACATGTTCCTAAATTTGCCTTCTGAGCAGGATGTCTCTGAATACAACCTCTAATCATCCACACTAGCAACAGCACAATTAGCCTAAAGCAGGGGCAAAATAAACTACTGACACTGAGAGAAGGGAGGCGTATGTTATCTATAGTGATGCTATAAACTATAATGTGCCAGAAAGACCTGCATGTTGCCCATCTGACTGCAAAGAGTTATAATCAATTAGTTACACACATCCCAGTATAGAATGATTTTTGCACATACTGAAGGTTATTTATTTTATTATGGTTATTCCTAAATCTTCTCATTCTGAAGTTCCAGATGACTGACAGGCATCTGGAAAGTGTTTTCCTTTTTGAAACTGCTGCTGAAATGATGAGGTTAGTCATTGTGGTTAGGGGTAGCTGAGTCTTTAAACCCATCCCTTAAGTATCCCTCAGCATTAATACGGATGCTGCACCAGCCAAGGTACTGAAACCTGCTGTGTAGAATTGAGATTTGTTTTTCTAAGCTTTTATATCTGGGGGATAGATATTTGGGGAATAGAGCAACTGGATGAAGTTGAGCAGTTCCTGGTTCAAAATCATTGCCGCCTTTAATAGTTAACAGGAAAACCAATATAATCTATAAGACAACTATGGGCTTTGCAGTGACAATCACAGGCACAAATTCATCTGCTACTCACCTATAGAGTATCACACATTGCCTAACTTGCAAAGTACTACAGAACATGACTTTATACCCGCTGTGATGGCACAGGACAAATCGTACAAAGGGTGAGAGCCACTATGAGGGGTCTGGTGCTATCAGCAGTGATAGACTGTGATCTGTTGCAGTCATAGTTAGAGAATATACCCCAAAGTGTCTGCATAATACCCTGAAGGCCTAAGACACACAAGAATGGTAAAAATAAGAAGTAAGCATTGGGTGATTCCAAGTGTAGAATGCACCTGACTGATCAAGGAGGATGACGATGCAGAGGAGACCAGCATGAGATGCATGAGCCAAGTGCTTCTGCATACAGAGGAGCGTAGATTGAAGAGGGAGTTTAATGAATTATATGTTAAGAAATCCGTTGCATGCAAGTGGGCGAGCTGTTCCAATATTTTGGAGAAGTAGCGAAATGTGTCGGTACCTGGTAAGACAGGACTGATTTAGTGAGAGTTATTTAAGCAGAGGAACAATGGCTGTTATTTTAATGGAGTGCAGGACAATGTGAGTTGATAGGGAAGAAATAAAGTGGGAGAGGTAGGGAAGGATAATTAGATGTAATTTATATGGAAACAGGAATTGGATTGGGCAGGGCAGTAAGATGTTAGGCTCTGAAACTTATCACTCCGGTTTCAGCAGGTGAGGTAAAAGGAAAAGATGGAATATTGTTGGCTATAGATGGCAGATGAGGGATAAGGTCAAAACTATTGTAGTGGTGTGCTAGGAGGAGGTGTGAGCAGATACTAGAGATTTTATTGATCAGTAAGAGTGGAGATCTCATGTGGTTTAGATTTACAGAATAGTTTTAAGGTATTAAGGCGGGATAGGAGAATTGTTTAGAGCAGCGATTCTCAACCTTACTAGTGCCACGACCCTTTGATAAAATTTCCCAAGTTGTGGTGATCCCTAAAAGTAAAATTACAGATAAGAATAGACAAAAAAAAAAACATTTCTGATGGTTTTAGGTGACCCTGGCAAATCGTCATTTGACCCTCAAAGGGGTCGCGACCCACAGGTTAAGAACCACTGGTTTAGAGAGACTGGAACAGCAGGTGGAAGGGCTCTAGGAGGTGAAACCAAGAAATAGAGAGGGGATAAAAGATGAATGGAGGCTTCATAATGGGCTGCTGTGATTGTAAATGCAATGCAGCCTGAGAGTAGCATTAGATTGAAGGTGCCTCCAGAGATATTGGTTGCTGGATATGATGGAAGAAGCAGGTCAAATGATTACATGATGAGTGGTAATGCTGAAGTGACAGATGCAGGTTTGAGGTTAAGATTGTTAAATATTTGCTCTATTTGGTACTGGTAAATAAATAAGTCAGGCAATTTGAAACAAATATGCAATATTATCTTTGGTGCTAGTTGCAATATGTGTTAGGTTATAAATCCATAATGGATTTGAACATCAAAACCTTTAGGTAGATGTCAAAAGAGAGGTGCTTTTCCCACTAACACAAAAGACATAATGTTCACTTGCTGTCTTGCCTTTGGATGGATAATTATAGAAAACAAAGGTGCTTGACCATGTTTAGTCTAACTCCCCCCAGTGTTTTTTCATATCCCAGGGAATTTTGGCGCTGTTGTCAGTGGCACTCTTTAGGGGGAACCTCTTTCTCCCTTTCTATTTGCTCTGGTTGTAAACCCGGTGTAGGCCATTAGATCCAATCATTCAGGGAACAACTCTTCTGTCTAAACTAATATAAACTTTAACTCATAGCTAATGATATCCTTACTGGCATGTCTTTCTTCCCTAATTTTACATAATCTGCTCAACCTACCTAGTCTAATTTCCAAGTTTAAAAATGAATTTGAGGTACGTCCAATTAAACTTCATTCTCTTGAATTCCTGTAAATTACATTCTCATTCACATGGGAAACAGATTATTTCTTTTATCCTGGGATTTACATAACCAAGCAATACAAGTCTTATTGTTCTGCATGAAATTAGACTAATGTCAGGTTTGCCCTATTTGTTCCAGACACTTACTATTGTTATACCATCTCACACTTTGTGTGACTCAGTGGTTCATAATATTTGACTGGCAAGTGAAAAGCTCAGAAGACCTAAGGAAACACACATTTCAAGGATCCAGTCATACACTATGAGTTGGGTAGACCTAGATGCCCCATGTCTTTGCTCTAAATCATTAGCCTCCCTTCTTTAGTCACACTCCTAGATTTCAATGTCAGTCTTTTCTCTCTGGCGTAAAATTAGTCTATCTATTCAGATCTGAAGGCAAAGCTGTTTTAGGTGTAAGTAGAAGAGGATATTCCCCTTTTTCTATAATGTTGATTTTTCCACAAGTTCTTCATTCTCCCTTGGGGTTGGATTGGGTGAACATTAGTGTTACCAGCTTGGTTGGCTTTCTGCTCTCAAAGTTATATAATGCTGATGATACCCAGACTCGTGTGGTGTTGCTCTATGGTATATTCATTGGTTCAGTTACACAGTGGACCGCATGCAGGCCTCCTGTGTTCCCCCACTTTTGAATGGTTGTGCTTCCACGGAGTCCCATTAAACAAATAATTGATTATAAAAAAAATAATCTCCCTTTAAAACCTTGATAGGTTCCCTGCAACATGCAAATGAGCTTACATTGTATTTTCACTCATAAATCAAAAAAAACATGTTATACTTGGCTCTTTTTAGGCATATGCTTGCTGCAGTACACAGCTTTAAGCGCCAAAGGTGTTCTGGATCAGTTATAAATTTCGCTCCCAGTCCCAGAGCCGGGCTAGGTTCTTGGATGGATTTGTACTGGCAGTAAGCGGTAGATCGTCTCCATAGACTTCTATGGGTGATCCACGGACCTGATAAAGTCATCAAGTATAGTTAGCACATAAAGGTTTAAGTGCAAGCCAGGAGACCTATCCACAGATGGCACCATTTCAATCTTAAAATGAATCTCATTAGTTGGGCTCGTTCCTAGTTTGTGTGTTAGATTTTGTGGGGAGGCTATTACTACTCTGTTTGGTGGAGAGCTTCTATAACTCTATTGTCCATCCCAAGCTAAATGATTGTTGTGTTAATAGCCTCCCCACAAAATCTAATGCACAAGTTAGGAACAGGCCCAAACTGATGAGATCCATTTTAAGACCGAAACAGTGACTGTCTGTGGGTAGGTTTACTGGCTTGTGCATAATCCATCCTGTGCTAAGCATATGCCCAAATGAGCCATGTATAAAATGTTTTTTAGATTTAACAGTGAAAATGCATTGTGGGCTCATTTGCATGTTCCCACTCAGTTTCCCAGAGTGCAGTGCATTAACTGTATTTCTGGGAAATCTAAGCAAGATATAATTTTTTTAACTTATTTTTAGATATTCAAACGGCAACACAAATGTGCTATTTATTTTCTGTACTCCTGAACTCTGTACAGTGGAGGGCTTCTATTCCCACAAATGTATGCACAATAGTAACTCCTGCATGTACCTGTGCAGAACGCACCACGCAGGCGTTACTCACAAGCTATCAACTATTATAGTTGATTATAGGTAAACATTATATATATATATATATATATATATATATATATATATATGTGTGTGTGTGTGTGATATGGAATATGGAGTATTGCAGTATAAAGTAATATTATTTGTATTCTCTAAATCAAGACACAAAATGATTTGTAGTCATGCCAACATACTGAATGTCTTGAATTAGAAAACATAATCATTCTATTCAGGCTGAACTTGGTAATACATCTGTAGCCCATCACTTTAAGTCTTGTTTTGTATTGTAGTGAGGGAAGGAAGACGAAGTGTGAATATTTCATAAGAATTGTGTATGTATAAACTCTAAGCCACCTGTAATCGATTACCTGATGCCCCCCTCCCCCAAGTGTTAAAGAGTGAGAAATGTAAATGTATAATACTTCTTTCCTCCTCTCTTATCATGCCCTCTCACTCCCGCCTTCAGGACTTTTCTCGCACTGCCCCTATTCTCTGGAACTCCTTGCCTCGCTCCACCAGACTATTCTCCTGCCTCATATCCTTCAAATACTCACTAAAAATGCACCTGTTTTAAGAAGCCTATCACCTGCTGCCTTAACATGCACAATGCATTTTTCACCCTCCTGTCCCACACCAAAAACCTGGTAAGTCTGCATTTTTCATGTAATGTGTTAATATTGTTTTGCCTTGATCACAACGAATGTACAGCGCTACAGAGTATGTTGGTGCGTTACAAATAAACGATAATATTATTATTATTATGTGGGAGACGGGATGGAGATAATTCTGAAGCAAGATAAAGAGTGAGGGCTAGGAAAAAGGAATAGCTTATATTTTAATATGTATGTTTTCAATCCTTTCCCCAGGCTCTATAAGCAGGAGATTTCTGAATCCGCTAATTAAAGTATTGTATCTGGAGTGGAGCTACTCATGGGGGGGGACTATCTAAACTGGTATATCACAACTGCAGTATGATAGTGGCTAGTGACTGTAAAGTGTGTTTGTACATGGCCAAGCAGATCAGATTACACTGCACCCTACTTCTTATGTGTGTTTCAGAGAGTGGTTTTCAGTTTAGCACTTAAGTGGTTCCACTCCAGTCACAATATTTCTTTCAGGTGGTGGAGAGATCTGGAGCTTGGGGGATAATTGAAATTTTAGGAAGTAATTGTTTAAATGCACATTAAACGTTAAACAAAAGATTTTTTTCTTATTAACTGTTACCAAACTATTCTTTAGAGAATCTTCTACAAGACAATTAAAGTTGTCCTTTAAACATTCCAGATCTTAGTTAAACTGTATAATCATAGCTGCAGCTTTGAGAGTGTGGACACCATTTTTCCAAATCATTAGCTTTATATCAAATACAATCTCCAAAATATGCTAAGGATATAATATACCTATATGATAATACCTTCTCTATAGTTCATAAAATGTGAATGTACAGTATATTTTTGTTGTTTTTTCCTCAGCTTATAGTGCTGGGCTTTGAAGCACCTACCGGTAACTTTTTTTTAAAAATGACACAGTTGAAGATGAAACCTGCAAAGTCACAAAAGATTAGTAATTCAAAGATTATAGAGTATTATGTTGGTTGACTAAAAGGGGTCACTAACTATGATGCGTTTCCCCAGGGCCAATATGATAATTAGCAGTTTGTGCTGTAGTGATTAGCAAATGGAGAAACACAAGAGCTTGACCACTATCTCGGTTGACCTGGAGATAGGTTAGAGCAACAGATAATGGAAATGAATATCCCTAGTGAATATAAAAGCTGATGAATATTAGTACACTTGATTGATTTGTGTTTTTTAGAGATCAGCCCCCAAGTAGATTGTCATTGGATCTGAGTGGTATTTCCTTTAATTTATACAAAGTTAAAGAAAGGGCTACATGTGCACATTTACAATTGCAGACACCCAAAGAGCACACAAAATAAAAATGCCCCAGACATGCATCCATGATGACAAAAGGCATTACAAAAATAAGTTGATACAGTCATATAAATGAATAGTAAAATATTTACTTCAACAATAGAAAAGATCAACACTAAAATATTACTTTTGCTTTTTTTCTGTATTAGATTTCTTTTATATATAAAATCTAAGGAATATTATCCCACTTGATTGTTTTTAGACATCAGTCACAAAGAATGAACTCATCAAATATATTGTCACTGGGTTTCTGTTGAATTCCCCATTTAATTATCAGAATGCTAGGATACTGAATGAGCAATGGGAGGCAGTGTATTTTATTTTCTTGTATATTTCTTGTATTAAGGTTTAAACATGTTTAATGTTTAACTGTTACAAATTCAAAACCGTCTAGACATATCATCAAACAAACATCAACAAGAAAACTAAGATGAATTTTGTGACCATAAAATAAAAGCAAAAATACTTTTTAAACATCATAAACATTTTCTCAGGTGTCTAAGAGTTGAAAAGAGGAAGGTGCTATTGCCTGATGGGTATTTATTTTTGGTTGTTCTCAAGAGTGGTTTGCAGGCCCAGAGTGTGTTGTTCAGGGTGATGGAAAACTTGCAGCCCCAATAAATTTGGGCTACGTGTTAAAACGTAGCTCATAACTTAGCTCTTAAAACTTACTGCTATTAAATTAGCCCCGTAAAGCAGACCACCGCTGATTATTATTATTAACTTTTATTTGTAACGCGCCAACATATTCCGTAGCGCAATACAGGGGATAAAAATCAAGGAAAAATACAGCATTAGCAACCTTCCAAAAAAAGAAGGATCTGCTGTTTTGCTGCGAAAAAAGCCTACAGGTTGAGCAACGTTGAACTTTGCTCCGTAAATCCTATGATCTGTCAAGCCCGTAATGGCTACATTTCCAATTTAGCAATTAAATTGCAAATATAGCCCAAAGCCCAACGAGTGCTGGAGAGGACTCCGAAGGATGGATAAAGTCCAATATGTAGCACTTGAAATGCAAATAAAAACACACTACTGTACTAATATTACAAGGGAAAGTGATGTTAGGTCTTAGAATTCATAGCACAACATTGTCAGGCCCGCAAATCGGCTCAGAAAATACTTTATTTCATGTATAATTTTGTGTTATATCGATCCCAGCAATCAATGTGTTACGACATATACTGTAACTCACATGTAATAGAATATCATATTTACTGCTTTATTAATATTGCATCACATCTGGAATGTGGGTCCCATCATAAATCGTAATTTAACCCGTAAGACTTTGAAATCCAACCTCCATTTTTCTGTGACGCAATTGTGACGCTCTCTGTCTCCATTTGCTCTGTCTAAAGTTGTAACTATGGGTTTGACTAATTGATTACTTTCAAGCCCGCAAATCCGACGGCCTATGAATGGTTTGCGGGTTTGCATCTCGCAGCTCGCAGCCCGTTCTAATTTAATAGCACAGTAACTCAGCAAATTTCAAGCCCCCAGCCATTGCGAGCTTCATGTTGAAGTTACTGGCTTCGAATTTAATGTGGCTGTTGCTGCCTGAAAATGTAGCGGTCAACATTTTTATATACTGTATGTCAACTACAAAAGGGTGTCAGTCTGAACCTGAGGAAAGACTTATATGCCTAGTATGTGCATGTATTAGATTGCTTGGAATTGAGCCAGTCTATAATCTCTGTCTCTGTCCTTTGGTCCATCCACTGTTTGGCCACCATTAGCATTTACAGTTATGTTTTATCTAGTCTACTGTACATACATCCACTGAATGAAATTAAATGCAGTGCATCTGTTTTTACTTGCAGAAAATATTTTGCCCAAGTCAAGTTCAACATAGCATCTTGTAAAAACGGACTTCAGGGGTCTAACTTGGAAGGGCTGAAATAATAAAGTATTCCACAAGTCCATACAATTCTTAATTGAAGTAAGACTGTACAAGTTCAAGATATAGAAATGTAGTGAGCCCAAGTGGAAAATGTGTATTGTGAATTATAGCGGTTATTGGTTAGATTCCTCCAGTGATGAGTATTCATGTGTATTTATCTACATGTGTATTTAGCTCTTTTATTTAGGCCCAGATTTACAACTACATAGAATAGACTCCTACCTAAGGGTGCTTCCGTGAGGGGGGGCGACTCATTTTGTTAGAGTGCTCCGGTTGATACTTACACTGCTCATCTCCAGATCTATGGCTTCCTGAGATAGCAGCTCCTACAAAACAGGTAATGAAACCATTGTGCCAAAACAGCACCATATATTCCAACTACATTAGCTTTTAATAAAACAATTTACTGTTTCTATCACTGTCTCTGGTGGTATGATGATGTTTGTATGCCATATTTGTGTGTCTGTACTAATCATGTAACGTATATGTGTCTGTGTTAATATACATTTATATGTCTCTTTCCCCCTCCTATCCCTCCCCTGTGTCTCTTTCCCCCCTCCTCTCCCTCCCCATGTGTCTCTTTCCCTCCTGTGTCTCTTTCCCACCTCTCCCTCCCGTGTCTCTTTCCACCTCCCCTGTGTCTCTTTGCCCCCTGTGTCTCTCCCCCCCTGTGTCTCTTCTCCCCGTGTCTCTTCCTCCCCTCTCTCACCCCTGTGTCTCTTCCCCCGTGTCTCTTCCTCCGTGTGTCTTTCCACCCCCTCTATGTCTCTTTCCCCCCTCTCCCTCTGTGTCTCTTCCCCCCTTTTTCTGTGTCTCTTTCCCCCTCTCCCTCTGTGTCTCTTTCCCCCCTCTACCTCTGTGTCTCTCCCCCCCCCCCTTCTCCCTCTGTGTCTCTTCCCTCCCCTTAGGCAGTGCGCATGTGTGCAATTCAATCGCCGTCAAACTGTGATTTGTCGCAAAGCGTATGTGATGTGTGTGTATGAAGAAATCTATTTTAATTTGAAATCAATTATCGCATATATAGTTGTGAGCATACGAGTTGTTGCTAACGCTTGTGGGCTCGCATAGCGAGCCCACGTCCCTCACAAAGCGAGGGTCGAAGTTGCTGGCAAGGAGCGCAAAATTTACGATGTAAAGCAAACAAAATACGAGACACATTATGACCCATTACGACCTCGCAAAAAACTTCCGCAACACGCGCACATCAAAACATCAAAAATACACACAACAAATACATAAAAAGCTTACCTACAGCAAGAGGGAGCATCCAGGACCTCAAAAACTAAAGTTACACCTCAATTTAACTCAAAATAAAAGAGTTTAGACACTGAAAAATTCTCTAAGCGAGAGAAAAAATGGCCACCGAAAAAAACGAAAACGAGGCTACAGCAGTCTAAAGACGCAAAACACCATCAAACACCTACGTATTTGCGAAAAAAACTACGAGATTAGAAAACAAGGACGCAACCCGCGCAACCCCAAAAACATTACAAACACAATAAATACAAACAACAAACACATAAAAAGGTTACTCACAGCAAGGGGGGGCACCGAGAACCTCTGCAAGTGAAGTTACACCTCCATTTAAGCAAAAATTTCGGAGTTTAGACACCCGAAAATCACCTAAGCAAGAGAAAAAATGAAAACGAAACAAAACGAAATCAAGGCTAAAGGTCCCTAAACACGCAAAACACTACCATAAACACGCAAAACACCACCAAACAGCTACGGATATTCCGAGAAAGCCCACCAAACAGCTACAAATATTCCGAAAAACTCGCACGACATAGAAAACTAATATTACGAAAAACTTGCACGACATAGAAAACAAACGACGCTACATCAGCCACATTATATACACCAAACACCCTTAGCTCACTTACACTTTCATTGTCGTAATTTTTTGATGGGCAATATTCTAGTATTATACATAAACCTAAGCCTACATTCAAGGTAAAATGCAAGGAATACATTTGGTTAGCTTCCATACATAGGGCCATATTAAATTCCAGTCTCGTAAGTCCAACGTGTCGCACGTAAGGACTGCGTGCTTCAAATTTGGCCGAGTTACATTGCTATCACATATATAGTTGTGAGCGTACGGGTTGTTGCTCATGCTTGCGGGCTCGCGTAGCGAGCCCGCGGCCCTCGCGTAGCGAGGTCACTGGGCAAGGGCCTTAGTTGCTGGCATGGAGCGCCGAAGGCGCTCCATGTCAGCAACTGAGGCCCCTCGCGAAGCGAGGGCCTCAGTTGCTGGCGAGGTCACTGGGCAAGGGCCTCAGTTGCTGGCGAGGTCACTGGGCAAGGGCCTCAAACCCTCGCAAACTTCACGTCGCTACTCAAAAAACACGACACACAAATTACGACACTCGCTAAATTTTACGAGGAACGCAAACAACCTACGAAACACGTTACCACACATTATGACCTCGCAAACATCGGACGCAACACGCCGACATACAACCATTTAAAACACAATAAATACACACAACACACACATAAAAAGCTTACCTACAGCAAGAGGAACCATCCAGCACCTCAATAAAACAAGTTACACCTTCATTTAAATAAAAATAAAACACTTTAGACACTAATAAAATCGCTAAGCGAGAGAAAAAATGGCCGACGGACAAAACGAAAACGAGGCTACAGCACTCTCCAGACGTAAAACACCACACCACACTCGCAAAACACCACACGAAACTCGAAAACCATTACAAACCAACAACGGATAATACGCAAAGACGCACAACACACATAAACCGCCATTTAACGCAAATGCAGAAGTACGACACTACGCGCACGGTTTCGACTCGCGCACGCACAGTATTACACTGCACACATTCACCACGCTTAGAGAGCAGCTCCACACCACTAATGCTGCAGCAATGTCAAAACACATTCACATCTACACATATACACAATGCTTCCAAATAGGTAAAGTATATTCATTTATTAATGTATTATATCTACACACCAAACAACATTAGCTACCTTACAATTTCATTGCCGTCATTTTTTGACGGGCAATTCGCTAGTTAAATTAGAAAGGGCTGCGAGTTACGAGGGAGAGACCCTATTTCGTAAACCAGTTTGCGACCGTCGGATTTGCGTGCAGTTAAGCAATCTCGTAGTTACGGGTTCAGATGGAGCCAATGCAAAGAGAGATCTTAAGCGTTACATCGCTGAAAAAGGGGAGGGTAGATTTCCAAGTCCTACGTGCTTCAAATCCAGTTTGCAATCGGTCCAACAGGCCAGCAATAATGCAATATTAATAAAGCAGTAAATATGATATTCTATTACATGCGAGTTACAGTATATGTCGTAACACATTGATTGCCGGGATCGATATAACATATAAAAAATAATCATGAAATAAAGTTTTTTTCTTGACCGATTTGCGGGCTTGAGAATGTTGTGCTATTAATTCTAATAGTACATTAGAGTGATTTTATCTACATTACAAGTGCTACGTATTGTACTTTACCCCCCTTGCGGGTGCTCTAGAGCACACGTTGGCCTCTGGGCTCCATTTGCGTGTTACGTGCTTGCTCATGAGTGACCACATTGCACTTTAATAGCTGAATTAAACATTAGTTACGACAGCATGACAGATCAAAGGATTTACGTGCGCAAAGTTCAACATTGCTCTCCACGTAGCCTATTCTTGGCCGTCCTGCGTATTAACACGCAAAGCCCACTGCGAGCAACATTAAGATGCATCTTAGCAAGCAAATAGCCCTAAGATGACAGTTATGAGATGCATTTAAAAATTTAGCTCCAATTTAATAGGGCTGATAATCTCTTAAATTGATACATTTCATACTCTAAAAAAAATATCCGTTGTTTTGGCTTTAATCTATATTTTTTACAATTTAGTGTTTTATACCTACACAGACCCAAAGTATGCAAAAATTATTATTTTCTCTAAATATCCATTGATGGTCATGACTTATAGTTCATGTCTATTAATGTGGATTGTTTCATACTAAACAAAGTGTGTGCTACAGTGGTCCTTGAAGTATACAAAATAGAGCTTTGCATTGATGAAAATGTGTACATGAGCCTGTAAATACTCAGTAAAGCAGCGTCTGCATACAGTGTGTGTACCATGGCTCTATAAAAGGTGCAGTAAAATCACAGGAGGGTGAAAAGAAGCATGTGCCATGGCGTTTTTCTATCTAATGCCTACTTGGGATGCCAGTGGTGTGAGCACAAGTGCACGCTTTTATTACAGGGGTAGCTTGGGATTTCTGCCTAGGGGCTCCAGAGATGTAAATCTGGCTCTGCCTTTATTCAATATGCTTTACATACAGTAGTAATAGCGCAATACTTAATTGTTTTAAGATCTAGAGTATTACATATTGTTGAACAAAGAAATAGGAGGAGAATAAAGAGACCTATGGGTTTGTTCCTGAAATAGTGCAGAGGCAAGGGTCAATTACGTAATAGGTCAAGCTGGGAGAGGTAGTGTGGGAAAGTTGAGTCAAGATTGAAAAGACAGAGGAAGTGGGTTTTTAGGTATTTTTGTATATTCCTTTTTTTTAACTATTGCATTGTATAGGTCCTAATGTTTCCAGTGTAATAATATCTAGCACTGAGAGTGCCCTCAATTATGTGAAATATTCTGCTAGAGAATCTTCTACCTTATCCAGCTGGTAATGTTGGTTCATGACCCCAGCATGATCCATACTATGGTTAAAGATGAAATAATCAGACTGACACCTGATTTGGAGTACAAACGGGCCACAGCTTTATTAATTAAACATAATTTAACATAACCAATAAATACCTTAGGAGGAGGAGCCCCAGGCCAAGGTCGGTGACCTCAATCCCTGCCCGTGCCCATAGTCACCCAATGCTTTCTTAAGCAAACTCTTGAGGTAGGGCCACACCCATTTTAGCACCTGGGCTGGGCCACTCCCTTCCCACCACAGAGCAGGCACGGTACGCCTCACGAGGGCCCGTCTTACTCCCTCCCTAAATTCCAATGTCAAAAGCTCCAACCAATTTCAGGCTGGTGCACCCCATCAGGAGGGAAAAAAATCATCTCCAACTTCAACATCCCGTTGCCTAATTGAAACAAACCCTAATTTACGAACAAAGCTCGCCATCTGTTTGTTCATTTTTTGACGAGCTTTGTCAATTAACACAGGATCCCTAGTGTTCCTCCATTACCGTCTCTTAATCATTTCCGACCAAATAATAAAGAGGCCAGGAGATCTTTCTTTCCAAATTTTTTAATTTCCTTAACATCCTTTTCATAGGGACAATGCTGAAATCATTACCCACAGTTTGAATAACAATCAGTTTTGGATCGCCATAGTGATGGGCGTAAGTCTCCAGTAGCCCACTCACCTGCGACCATCGCAAGCCACGGAACCCGAACCATCTTACCTGCAGGTCCGCTTCAGGATTGCCCAGTTGTACATTGTTCATAGTAACTGCGGCTAACCGATGGGCCCAGTACACATATGAATGGATAAGAATCATTAGGTTATTGTTGCAGACCGTATGTAGGCTCTAAAACGCTGAGATTCCCATCTCCCGATATGTTTTACTGTTTCCTCAGGTAAACCCAACCTAGCTGCCTTAGTGGCCGCCCCTATTAGAAACGAATGGGTCCCAAACGTGGATTGATCAAAACCCAAATGCTGTAGTGATAGCTTTAAGACCTTCTCAAATTGGAATCGAGACAGGGCAAGGCTATTAGCGTACACCAGCAATGGACCACTGCACCCCGGCCTCTGCTGAAGGTACAACCTCACTCACTCATAAGGGCAACATTCTGTGCCTACCCTATGCAACTACTTCCTTCCCTTTTCCTTCCTAATCGGTTTTCGACCTACTGAGCCACAAAATTACCCTGTCCCATTGTAGACAGGTATCCACCAACTGCAAGCAACCCGATTCACTTCTCTTGACCGCGATCAGTTCCCCTATTCTGAACACTCCAAAGAATGAGCAGAGATTCTTTGGGGCCTGCTTATCGCTCAGCTCCAAGCTCCCAAAGCTCTAGAGGGATACTTTCCCCCTGCCGTTTTGCCTCTGAAGCCAGCGTCCTGAGCCAATCCTCCTTGAAGCGAGAAAGGGCATCAATCCTGTTCAGTAACCCTGGAACATGTTTTGGTCTGAACCATATGTTCAGGCGAAGACAATTTAGCACCAAGTGCCGGCTAAGGCTTATCACTGGCACTGAGGATGCCGTTAAGCTATTTGTCACCTGCACCACCGCCATGTTGTTTGTGAAAAAGACAACCTGGCGATCCCTAAATTCCTTTCCCCATAAATGGACCGCGACCACGATGGGAAACAACTCCAGGAAGACCAGGTTCGTGATAAGGCCCGCCGTCACTGAAGGCTCAGGCCACCTTGCGCTGCTACATTCTGTCCTAAAGTACCCGCCGAACCCAGTTGACCCCGATGCATCTTTATAGAGCTCCAATTAGGTGCTGGACAAGCCCTGTGGATGAATCAGCGCCGAGAAAAGACTGATCGCAGGTTCGAAGGATGTTTACCCAAAGGTGCCAGAGCGCTCGGAAAGAGGAACCCTTTTTTCGAAAACCATTGATCAGCAGTTTTGCAGCCTCTGCCTTCCCTGCCAACCTACCATAGCGTTCTAGCCACGCCAGCATTGCGGCCAATCGTATCGAGTCTGCCCTTTTGGAGAGGACTCACCTGTCTTGGCTCCATCTTTTGGCTTGTTACTCCACAGTTAGGACATAAATGCTTGAAACTGCAATTTGGCTCCCAATTGCAAATACATTTGTTGAAGGCATTGCAAGTTCTATGTCCCAGCACTGCCACTGTGGCGGGGCTCCGAAAGGATGGTATGGCCCGCATTGGGGTCATGATATTCAGCCAGTATGCGACCACCTTGTCGCTCCATAACATGAGTGGTCTGGTGGTCATATACTGACGGAATTCTTTGTCGCATCTCCACCAAGCCATGCCCTTGTACGTTCTGTAAGCATTCCTAATCTCCAAATAAACAAAGATCCCAGAGAAATGATCTGGATGCCTTTCACCCATGATGCAGGCCAAGATTGAAAAGGCCTGAAGCCACGTGTCAAAAGTGCAAGGAATACATTTGAAGAGCTCTCTCCTTCATCATCACCTTCGCCTCTGAAACCCCTATCAATCGAGTCAGAGAAACATACCATTGGCAAAAGGGAAAAAAGCTCAATTAACTCACTCCGCCATATCTTCTCCTTCGTCTCCAGGAACAAATCCACCCCAGATTGTCCAGAGCGGAAAACACAGTAAGTCTCATGGACTCCTCAGACACCTTTTCTGATAAACCTTGAAATCCAGCAACCCCGTGGGAAATACAGCCTTGCATAACTCCAGTATGTGTAAGGGGCGCAGGCACTGTCGAAGCATCCCCAGGAGAGATCTCACTCCCGGCCCAAGCCTTTTTGGCCAATCCACCCATACAAGCACCTACCTCAGCTTCGGAAATGGGAATATTGTGATCAGAAAGCAAGCATTTCAGGCCAGCAAAAAACAGAAAGGGCCATGAGGAAACCTCCCTCCTGATTGGCATGAAACCTACTTCGCTCACCTGATACATCTCTCTCTGGAGTTGGCACCACATTTGGTTCCGACCTCCTCACCACTGTTGAAGCCAAAGGCCTGGAAGCATGCACAAATGCACCGACAAGACTTCCTACTGCCGGACCTCGATCTGCCCCTAGATCTAAGGATGCAAGAGGATTTGTTACTCGCTTGCCTCTGTCTGAGGCCTGGTGTCCCGCGAATCGAACCTTTCTTGGAAGTAAATTGAGACCAGGGGGTGATTGTTTTGTAAGACATAAGGGCAAAAAGTCTGGGTCAGTAACGTCATGAACCCTATCAAGTCTTTTTGTTTTTTAGACATACTAGAAAACACTAAGGGACTGTACATGATTGTAGTCTTCCTAGCCCTGACGGGGCGAGTTTGCCTTGGTGCCTTGGCCGTGACCGGAACATCATCAATCATGACTTAGCTATCGCCCGTAATTATCTCTTCCACAACTCAGCTCCTTCTTCCTCGCACCACATCCAAAGTCATGCCGAGTTCTGCACTGTCCATGCGTCGTCCCTGCAAAATGTCAGCATTGCTGTTATCGTGCACAGCCGAAGGGACCTCAGTCCCATCTAAGTGCAGAACTGCAGGAGCTGTGTTAGAGCTCCTTGCTTTTCTATTACCCCTATTAGCCTTACTACTGGGCTGTAATGGGGTTTGATCAAGCACTGGGGGGCAAGTCTATCAGCAAAGTATCAGGTGGTTGCTGGATTGCTGGGCCCTAGCCCGAATCGAATAGGATAATAATAATAATATATTTTTTAAATCAATTGAATCCTCATATATATAATAGGTACAGTAATCACTGCAGTCAGGGCCGGATCATCCATTAGGCGAGTTAGGCTTCTGCCTACAGGCGTATCTCTGAGAGGGGCACCTCATTATCACCCCATCTTCCACCAGAGACACACTCCAAATCCCCTATTCGTGTGTGCTTCACTGTACAGTCCCTGCTTCCTCTAAAAACAGACAGAGCTACCGGAGTTAAGCCCGCCCCTTGCACCGGAACACAGAGAGGAGGGAGAGGAAGCCTTCCCCTGCGCAGACATGGCAGCAAGGCTGGGTACAGACAGTGGCAGGAGATCTTCAACACAAGATGGAGGCAGGAGCTGTGATGCTGTGAGAGGCATGTATATGTGTGCGATAGAGGGTGAGGTAGAGAGAGAGAGAGAGAGAGAGAGAGAGAGAGAGGGGGGGGGGGAGGGGAAGAGAAATAGGGAAAGAGAGAGGGGGAAGAAGGATAGAGAGTGGGGGAGAGAGAGGAAAAGTGAGGAGGATTGAGAGGGAGGGAGGGAGAGATAGGAGAAAGCGAGTGATGAGAGAGGGAGGAAGAGAAAGAGGGGAAGAGGGATAGAGAGAAATAGGGAGATAGAGGAAGTGAAAGAGAGGTGAAGAGGGAGAGAGAGTGGGGGAGGGGGAGGGAAACAGACAGAGACTGAGGGTGGAGAGAAAGATAGGGGAGATAGAGAGGTAGAGAGAGAGAGACATATAAAGAGGGAGGGGAGAGAGGAAGAGAAAGAGAAGGGAAGAGGGAGGGAGAGAGAGAGCAATGGGGGGGGGAAGAGAGAGAGGGATAGAAAGAGAGAGGTAAGTGAGAGAGAGTGAGAGAAAGGAGGAGAGAGAGAGAGAGGGGAGAGAGAGAGAGGGAGACAGATACAGAAGAGAAAGAAAGGGGAAAGAAAGAGATAGAGAAAGACAGGGGGTTGAGAGAGGAGAAAGAGAGAAAGGAGGAGGAGAGAGAGTGTGAACAAGTAATAACCTGGTGTGTGTATGAGTAGCTATGCTGTAAAAATGGTGGAAATGTCTGCAATTTGCTCACACAGCAAGATAGCGATATACTGTACACGCACAGAAACAGGAAAAATGGGTTTGTGCACACTTTGAGCATGCACTCATAGGGGCTCCTCCACTTTACTGCTCCAAAAAGATAGATCCGGGCCTGACTGCAGTATATTCATTTCTACTAATGATGTGAGAAGAGGTTCTTCTATCTGACTTGTGAAGTTTTCATATGTAAATTAATTGGATTTTGGGTTGCCCATCATAATATGATCTCAGCTGTTTCAAGTGACGTATCAAATTATATTCATATTTTTACTTGGAGACTGGTGGTTCTTCTCAGCCTAGAGATTTACCATTTTTTTTTTTTTTTTTTTTTTTAATTGTACTTTTAACTTCTTCTGGTGATATAGAGGACACTAAGAACCAGCAAATTATGGCCTTTTTAAGCATTATACTCCCCCATTTACAGATCTATAAACAGACATCACATGTTCTAATAAAACAAATATTCAAGATGCAATGTTGTTTATATCCCCAGAAACTAGTAGTCAAAACAATAAACTGCACAACCTGTACTTTTATATCCAATTGTAACTCTTTTATCAGTATATTGCATATTATACATCAAAATATTATTAAAGGACCAATGTGGTCGTTAATGTAAAATCTGCTCTTTGGAAGAACTTTACTTGAAAATAGGCAAGGTTTTTTGTATTTTATTTTAGTTCCCAGTGGCCTACTACCTAAGGTTGGAGGAGACATTGAATGAAGAGAGAAGGGAAGCTCTATCTGCACAATAGGAATGTGCCACTAGCTACTGCTACACACTCATTAGCACTACTGCAATGCTCATTAGTTTACAGGGACACACCCTGTTGAGACAGGACACGCGAGAAGCTTGCGCAGTAAAGAAAATGGAAGCATTCAGTAAAGTATATTTGCATGTAAAAGGGAAAAATGTAAAGGCTCTGGTCCAGTGGTTAGGATTCATGCTTTCACAGCTACAAGCTGGGTTTGATTCCAGTCAGGGAACCAAGAGGTTACACCACCCTGAAGCCAAACAGGGTTGGGCCTGGTCAGTACTTGGGTGGGAGAGCACCTAGGAATACTAGGAGCTGCATGCTGTGGTCCACTGGAGAAGGAACTGTCAATCCACTCCAGTATCTCTGCATGGTGTGTTGCGGTCTGTGAGGTCATGGAGAGTCAAACACGACTGAAAGACGCAAGCACACAATAGGCTCTTAAATTTTCTTGGTGATGGCAGCTGATTTAGTTGGGTTTATCTTACAGTGCATGCAAACTGACAATATACTGTACTAGCCTTTTTTCTATTTACAGTAGATCATTCCTGAGAAATACAGCATTGTTTTTGCAGCGGAGTGGCTTAATATGCTAATTTGCACTCTGAGTAGTTGTTTAGAGTGGGAGAGGATGTCCGACTGCATGACAACATTGGGGGTTATTGTTTTTGTCCACCACAGAGACAGACAAACAGACTGTGATTCTAATTAGCACACCAAAGCAGTTAATTAGTAGGCAGGAGTGCACATTTGTATAAAGATAAAGTACAGTTAATAGTCAATAATTCAGGAATGGTCCACTTAAAAAAATGGCTAATACAATGTATAGCAGTTTTTCAAGCTCTTTAAAAGTCATCTAAATTTTTTTATTTTGAGTCCCTTTAATCAGTTTTGTAGTATAAAGTGTCTATGATACACAGATTTGGCAGACTTGCTTTGCTGCACTGCAGTGACAGAGGACGATAACAACAAAGAACAAATACACTTCTGGGGGAAAGACAATAGCAGTTCACTCAATAAGCTACATACGGACAGTGAAATGATATAATTCATATCCATGCTTTGTTAAGCAAAGCTTGGGCTTTTTAAAAGAATTATCAATGAATATTTATAATATTAATAAATAATGAAAAGCACAAGGTTGTACCAGTTGAGTGTAAGGGAAATATAGATAAACCTCTATATTTGGTGTCAAAGTACATTACAATTAAAAGCCTCTCTATACAGGTATTTTTCATTTATTTTCAAATTAAGACACTGTTCTAAATGTATGGATAGTTGAAATGTCAGAGTTTTAATGGATGCTACGCCAGAGCCCAGTGCACTCTGGGGTTGCTATGGTAAACCTCAAATACTAGCACAACCACTAAAAAATAAATCATGAAATGTCCAGGGGGCATGATACCAGCACTGGCTGAACTTATATAGGCTTATGGGAATGATTAAAGCTTTAAAGGTCAAGTCAAAATATATGAAATAACACTATAAAATCCTAAGGCCTTGTCGGTATAAGTAAAATATATATGCCATCCCTATAATGCAAATAGTTTAGGACAACTGGAGATGTATTTGCATTGCAACAGTACATTGTAATTCCAAAACAGTTCCCTTAAAAGATTAATTGCAGTACTTGTAAAGCTCTAGGAGTTTGGATGATCTAACTGTCCTGCTATGAGAAAGGAGTTGCTGACCGAGCATAAACATACCACTGTTCTTAGCTAATTTCAGTATGTTTTTTTTTTTTCTATGTTTATACAGCAAGTGTTATTTTGACAAGTAGAGCACAGGAGTAATGTCCTGAGAACCTTCTAACCTAATAGTTATGACATTTATTGGATCTTGTTTTAGAACTGATGTGCGGTAAGAGTCATCTGAGAAGATCTTCATATATTTAAGCTAATTATTGATAATTATTATTATTTAGTAATTATAGTATAGTTCGTCAAAGTGGCATTATATTCTGTAGTGCTAAGCATAAAGTTTACAAAGACAGAGAATACTATACAAACTGATATAGTCTTATCGCCCTTGTGACAACAGCCCTGATGGGAGATAAGCCTGTAATAAGGTACTGTGGTACCTTCTTCTCTTTCTTCCCTTTCCTGGGCCAGCACAAGATAGACATTATACCCTTGGGCTTTGCTGTTTCCAGCCCAGGGCTAATCCTGTGATAACCAAGGTTTCCCTGTTTGGCCTGATATTTTTTATATGAAGTTTTTGTGGTTCATATGCAGTGTCCCAGTTGGTTGCAAGGATAGGTCTAGGATGCTCTTTGTGAAACTAACATAATGGAGCCATTCAGCAATGAAGACCTCCTGCTCAGTGATCAGTTTCGCTGACCTTTCTACCTAATTACATTACCTTTTGTTTATCTGTACTCAGACTAATTACTGTGACCTATTTGTTCTCCCATTAATTTATGTCTCTCTTTGTTTCAATTAAAGGCATTGTACCTTCTGGAAGTTTGTCAGAAGTATTTGAAAGTTGCTGGAAAGAGCTTTTTAATCACTTTGATGTAGCTCAGCTACCAAGAAATCATGCATCTACGTTCCAGAACTGCATTCTTACCTTGCGCAGGTCCTGAAACAAGCCTCTTTCTAGGGGAATCCATTACACAGATACACAGAAACCAATAGAGGAGAGGACCTAACGGGTGAGATCCATGTAAGGGCTGGTCCAACTGGTCCCTCCTTGTAACGAACCTTAATGTGATTGTCATATAAAATTCACACTTCACTTAGTTCTAAAAAGCTGACTGAGCAACAGTGTCTCAGTTTCTTGAACCTTCCATTTTCTTCTTCTTTACTCTTATGGTTGCTGCCACTCATACGTCCTGTCATATAGCACTTGGTTAAAGTAAATTAATCGGTTTCCATTTGACATCTTGGCAGCAGGAGAGATGTTTTTTGTGTAAGTGGAAAGATATAGTAAGCCAGAAGGTGTGTTCCAATCTTTATATTCTGTTATAAAATCAACAACTTTTTCTGGATTACCTTTTTGCTAAAAAAATAAAATAATAATTACCGTATTTATCGGCGTATAACACGCACCGGCGTATTACACGAACCTCATTTTAAGAAGGAAATTTCAGGGAAAAAAACTTAAATTATATAAAGAACTTTGAAGCAAAATCAGGGTAGCTCAGAACTTTTTTTTATTAATATTATTAACACTTATAAGGCAACTGTTTTAACAAAGAAACTTGGATATTATATGTTTTTTCAAAAGTTTACTCAGAAATCGCTGCTCCTCCTCAACCCCCTCCTCAACCCCCCCATCCTCCACCCCCTCCTCAACCCCCCCATCGTCAACCCCCTCCTCAACCTCAACCCCCCTCCTCAACCTCCCTCCTCATCCTCAACCACCTCCTCAACCTCCCTCCTCATCCTCCCTCCTCAACCCCCCCATCCTCAACCCCCTCCTCAACCTCCCTCCTCAAACCCCCTCCTCAACCTCCTTCCTCAACCCCCCTCCTCAACCTCAACCCTTCTCCTCAACCTCCCTCCTCATCCTCAACCTCCCTCCTCATCCTCAACCCCCCTATCATTAACCCCCTCCTCAACCCCCCTCCTCATCCTCAACCTCCCTCCTCATCCTCAACCCCCTCCTCAACCTCCCTCCTCAACCTCCCTCCTCAACCCCCTCCTCAACCTAAACCCCCATCCTCAACCTAAGAGGGGGAGGTATTTAGGGGGGTTTAGAATGAGGAGGGGGGTTTATAATGAGGAGGGGGGTTTAGAATGAGGAGGGGGGGTTGAGGATGAGGAGGGGGGAGGGAAAGAGTCACGGTCCTTAACATTATATACGCCGATAAATACGGTATATTGCATTGCCTGAACCGCTTTTTTTGTTTTGTTTGTTTTTTTATGTGTTGCTTTTTGCACCTTATTAAAACGAATTTTTACTTTAGAAATAATTAAAATATAACTTTTATTGTACAGAGATTCCCCACACAGAGAGTGCTTATAAGGTATTTTTCTTTTCTCATTACAAATATGTTATTTCATAAACATCAGCACACTCCCCTATAACCCAAATTAAGTGTTAATTTTGCTGTAATGTCCTATATTCTACTATGTAAATTTCAGTACTGACAATGCTGATGACTTATAAATAAAGGGAAATAATAAATAAATAGTAAAGGTGTGTCCTGGGGATTAGATGCAGTGAACACTTTACATTTATTTCATTAAAACATTAATATAAATCAAAAAAGTCTTCCTTCAATAAATGATTTTCAATAAAAAAAAATGTTATCACCTTAGCCACTACATCATTCATTTATGATTATTATTACTTTAGTACTTCCAAACTTAATTATTATTTTATGTCAAAGTATTATTTTGACATATTTTGACTTCTTCATTATATTGTCTGGTGTTCTTTTTCCTGGTTTGTAATCTATGCTCTCTGCCTTCAATGTGCAGTGAGCTTATTTATGTCATCATGGACAATCTTTTTAAACTTCCTGATAATAGTGGGTGTATAAAGAGAGCACACAATGTGATAAATGCACAGAGAATGGCTGCAAGGACTGCTATCAAACCAGACCACTTTACGTCATTCACTAACAAATATATTCAATTGTGGCGCACAATGCTCTCACAAACTCTCAGACATGTTTGTACTTTGTATTGTCAATAATTGTAAATGTGCATATGAAGCAATAGGAGCAAAGAGTAGTTTTATTTATGTGCAGAATCTTGTTTGTGAAGTATATTGTAAACTAACAACATGGCAGCTGTATAAGGCATGGACATAATTTTTTTTTTTTAGAAAAATCTGAATTGTTGAAGAACCTGAGTACAGAAATCCATTTTGTGTTTGGTACATCATTTAATCAGAGCTGAATCATGAGAGAGTGAATATTTTAACCATCCGTGTCAGGAGAAGGTGACAGGGAGAGTCAGTGGTCTCTGTTAGATAATTTGATCAGACATACTGACAGCACACCCTTTCTCCCTCAATGGTCCTGAAGCAGGAAACTTGCATAAACAGCTTTCTAGAAATGTAACCACACGCATACAACTTCCACAAATGTATATTAGATGCTTCACATGTCTAGTGAAGGCTTGAAATTTGTTATTCTAATTAAAAACAAGCTTAATTATGCTCATAGTCAGACTCCTAGGCCCTCCTTCAATTGAGCTTTGGCCAATTGAATAGGGCTCCAGATGTTTTTAGTTAGTAAGCATCTATCCAAAAGCAAGGTCTTCTCTAACTAAAAACTTCTGTAAAAGAATATGCTATGTGCTTATTTAGAGCCCTATTCAACTGGCCAAATAGCAATTGAATGAGGGCCCTAGTTTTCAAATATTAACGGCCTTATTAAATTGCGATTCAGCAAATTTAAAAGGGCTCTAAATAAGCACACAGCATATTTTTTTTACATAAGTTTTTAGTTAATGAACTTCTATCCAAAAGCAAGGTCTTCACAAACTAAAAGCTTTTGTAAAAATAATATGCTATGTGCCTAAATAAAGCCCTTTTAAATTTGCTGAATCGCAATTTAATAAGGCTGATAGTTTGTTTCATTGTGCAGTTGCCCTGGAAAACGTTATGAATGTGTTTATTACAGAATATGTAATACGCTCTGTAATTCCTATTTTATTAGAAAATAGGAATCTCAGCTTTGATTTAAGAAGGAATCATGCAACATTTAACAAAATCAAATAAATAGCTCACAAGCATTTTCTTATAAAACATATGTGTATTATATAAGCTTTACAGAGAGAGCTGTATGTAAATATGCAAAAGAATTACAAGTATACCCCTCTTAACTCTACCACTTTGAGCACTCTTTATCCCTGAAATTCCCCACGTAGCACTAAACCTTGCAATATTGTGGTTTTTGAGCGCTAAACCCCCTTTAGCCCTTTAAATGCCCACTCAGAGCTTTCAGATTCACCATAGCACTGTCTGAGGGCTATGATGATAAAAAAACAATGGGTCCTCTGCACCCTATCACATATAATAGTTGTCAAACTGCGATTCGTTGTCACGTTTGCGGCAAGTCGCAGTTTGACAACTGAGCATCGCGCAACGGCCGCGCATGCGCATTGCATTGCACAAACGGGCCTCGCATGCGCATAGCGCGGCGTAAGCCGTGCATGCTCATTGCGCAAGCGGGCCACGCAAGCACACTGTGTGGCGGCGGGCCACGCATGCGCATTGCGCACCAAAGAGGAGGGGAGAAACACAGGGAAGTAGGTTGAAGACAGAGGAGAGGGGGAGAGACACAGGGCAGGGAGAGGAGTGGGGACAAACACAGGGCAGTGAGAGCAGGGGGGGAAGAGACACAGAGGAGGGGGGGAGACAGAGAGGAGGGGGGAGAGTCACAGGGGAGTGAGAGGAGGGGGGAGAGACACAGGGGAGTGAGAGGAGGGGGGAGAGACACAAAGGAGTGAGGGGGGAGAGACACAGGTAAGATAGACAGGAAGGAAGAGACACAGGGGAGGGGGGAGACACACAGGGGTGGGAGAGGATGGGGTAGACACACAGGGGAAGTGGGGAGAGACACAGAGGAGGGGAGAGAGAGACACAGAGGAGGGGGAGACACAGGGGAATGAGAGGGGGGAAAGACACAGAGGAGGGGGGAGAAACAGGTGAGTGAGAAGAGGGGGAGAGAAACACAGGGGAATGAGGGGGGAGAGACACAGAGGGGGGTGAGACACAGGGGAATGAGAGGGGGGAGAGACACAGAGGAGGGGGGAGAGACACAGGGGAGTGAGAGGAGGGGGAAGAGATACAGAGGAGGGGGGAAGAGACACAGGGGAATAAGAGTAGGGGGGAGAGACACAAAGGAGTGAGAGGAGGGGGAGAGAGACACAAAGGAGTGAGAAGAGGGGGGAGAGACACAGGGGAGGGAGAGGAGAGGGGAACAGACATGAGGTGGGGGGAAGAGACATGGGGAAAGAGAGACAGGGGGGAAAAGACAGGGGAGGGAGTTGGGGCAAGAGACACAGGGGAGGGAGATGGGGGAAAGAGACACAGGGGGGACAGGTGGGAAAGACACTGGGTGGAGAATGGGTAAAAACACAGGGGGGGGGGGGAGAGGAGGGGGGAAATGAGACACAAGGGAGGAAGTAGACAGAGGGAGAGACTTGCAATGAGCCCCGAAGGCGCTCATCGTGAGGCCAGTAAAGTAGAGGGGGAGAGGCTCCCATTGTGCGGCTAACAGCATTGCCAGGATACACATTTTATTTTTGACGGGCAAGTTGCTAGTACATATATAATCATAAAAAAAGTCCAAATTATTGCATAACAACCTTAAAATATAAGAGCAACATTTCGGACTTACAAGTTCTTTACTCAAGATTGAGAAAGGACTTGTAGGTCTAAAACTTTGATTGGAATTTAAGGGCTGCAAAGGATGTTGTACTATTTGCATATAAAACAGTCATGAAGTCTGGCTTTAATTGACTTTAAAGTTACGTAGGTCATTACATACACACTTTGCAAGCCTTCAGTTCTCGAAGTTTAATCATTTTAGAGAATACAGTTATAGAGATTATGCATTTTCAAATAACACCCCTATAATAAACTTGAGATGGGCAGCAATAGCACAGAATCTGGTATGGGGTTTCTAGGAAACAAAGCTTAGTAAATATGGTGATGCATTATTTTTAAGCATTGGGACCCATGTAATAGTGAATCTTTTAAAGCAACACAACTCCCACTTCATGTTTGCAATAAATATTTTATTTTACAGAAAACCAATGAATAACTTTTATTCCTGTTAATAAAATACAATTTATGCTGAGACTCTATGAAACCAATAGATTTATTGGGAGCTCATCCAGTACAAGTTTAATGGGATCTACAGCAAAGTTTACTTACCCTTCTTCCCACCCATTTTTCAGTGTCATTATTCTATTTTAAATTGTATTTAGTCTGGAGATAAAGAGCTAGAGGAGTCTGAAAGTACACACAATTATCCATCATAATTAGAAAAGTCATCATATTTATTGTGGTCATGTTAAGAAACATTTGCCTCCTTTTACTGCTGATATACAACTACCATGTGTGGTATGTCTGAAAATCTCTGCTTTCACACCCAATATATAACTGCATGTAGAGACATATATGTAAAGGACAGAACGTTCTTCTGAATGTTGTGTGTATATATTATCTGAAAAGAAACAATGGAATTTAACCCAAATAATTGTCACACAGTAAAAGCATGTACAATGTGTCATCTGAGTTGTTGAGAAAATGGCTGGTTCTCGCATTTTGACAGAAGGTTTCATGTTAGATGCATCTTTATTGTGTGGGAGCATTAAAAAACAAGTAGAGCAGTAGAGTCTCAGTTATCCAGAACTCAAGCAACCAGAAAAAAATTCAATACTGTACTTTAAATAAAAACAAAAATGTACAGGGTTTAACAAATGCCAGGAGCCAGGTTGTGATGCGACAAAATGCTTATAGGCGCTCCTTGCCAGCAACTGCGGACTTTAGCTCTGCAAATGCGGACCCTCACGAAGCGAGGGGCCGCATTTGTGGAGGTGGAGGCTCCCACGTCAACCGAAAAATTTACGGACTTAGCAACCACAAATACGAGCCGCAAGACTTAGAAAGAAAACCAATACAAGCTTGCAAATATACGACCTTAGCGCCGAACACGCATATGAAAACATTAAAAACACAATAAATACACACAACAAACACATAAAAAGCTTACCCACAGCAGGGGGGGGGGGGGGGGCACCCAGGACCTCTGAAAGTGAAGTTACACCCCAATTTAAGTCGAAATACAAGAGTTTAGACACCCGAAAATCCCCTAAGCAAGAGAAAAAATGGCCGCCGAAAAAAACGAAAACGAGGCGTCAGGACCCTAAACACGCAAAACACCATGAAACACATACAGATTTTCCGAAAAAGCCGTACGAGGTACAAGAACAAGGACGCAAAATCAGCCACAACTGCGTACCACACACATTAGGCGCCATTTTACAACACTAACTTACATAATGCGGAAGTACACAGCTACCCTAACGGATTTTCCGCGCGCGTGCGCGCACTCTATTTACGCTACCCACTACACACATGGCTGACACTTACACAGCAGCTCCACAGCAGTGAAAACACCCATTGTATGCTGCAGCAACATGAAAACAGATTGTCAGCTCTTCAGCACAATGCTTCCTGCATATATTACTTCAAAATAGGTAAAGTATATTAATTTATTATTCTATTAATTATTTCATTAGCATACAAAAAAAGACCGCCAACGCTGCTCATAGCACACAAACAACCAACAGCCTCGCAATGAGCGCCGAACGATCTCGGAACACCAACAAAATTAATGTAGCAAACAAACACCATTACCTGCCTTACAATCTTATTGCTGTCATTTTGTGACGGGCAAGCTGCTATTTGCAATTAATACTGATAAAACATGTATGCCCAGAAGCTGTAGAAGCTTAAGACTGAGATGAATATTTTGCTTACATAATTGGAATGCCAAGAAACTAAAGTGGCAACCTCTACAAATGGGGCTGTAACAACGCAGCCCGCTTAGTAAACCATCACTATCAGCACAAGGGCATGACAATAGTTGGCATCAACTCATGCTTGGATACCACGCAGACTCCCAATGCCAGGAACTAGATCGAGAATGAATCAAGATGAACCAGGTTGAATGTCCTAGAGCAGAGAGGAGATGACAATTTGACAGGTAAGTATGTGCTGTTGTTTACTTTATTATTATTATTTTTTTATCTTTAAAAGTGACAGGCAATGTATTATTTTTTTAACTGCAAGCAATGTTAAAGATACATTGCCTGTTACTTCTAAAAATGGAATAAAAATAGGGGGGGGGGTGTTTTGTGTTTAACTGTAGTGTTAACATAGGCAGGTAGGTTGGTAGTTAGGTCAGGGTGGGGTCAGGTGTGGTCACTGGGTCAGGGGGGTAGGTGGGTTTGTAGTTGGGTCAGGGTGGGGTCAGGTGTGGTCACTGGGTCAGGGGGGTAGGTAGGTGGGTTGGTAGTTGGGTCCGGGTGGGGTCAGGTGTGGTCACTACGTCAGTGGGGTAGGTGGGTTGGTACTAGGTAGTTGGGTCAGGGTGTGGTCACTGGGTCAGGGGGGTAGGTAGGTGGGTTGGTAGTTAGGTAGGTTGGGGTGGGGGTTGGCCAGGCCCCGATGTGCCTACAGGGGGGGTGATCGGGGGTTGGCATAGGCCCCACATGGGTAGCACAGGCCCCATGGGGGTGATCAGGGTAATCGGGCGGTGGCGTAGGCCACATGGAGGTGATCGGGTGATCGGGGGTGGCACAGGCCCCATGGGGGTGAGCCGATCACCCCCATGAGGCCTGTGCCACCCCATGATCACCCCGATCACCCTCATGTGGCCTATGTTACCGCCCGATTACCCCGATCACCGTGATCGGGGTAATCGGGTGGTGGCATAGGCCACATGGGGGTGATCGGGGTGATCATGGGGTGGCACAGGCCACATGGGGGTGATCGGGTTGGCACAGGTCTTTTGGGGCTACTGGCACTGCGGGGGTGATTGGGGGTTGCCCAGGCATTGCAGGCCTAGGTGGTAGGTAAGTTGGTGGGTGGGTGGCAGGCACGCATAGTGGGGTAACTGGGGGGACCCTTCCTTTTATTAGGGGGACTAGGGGTTTGGCCAGGGCAGTTAGGACTTACTGTTAGGTTGGGTCAGTCTGAGTGAGTATTTTCAGCCAGGGAGGTCTCTCAGTCAGTCTCAGCGGGAGCAGGTCAGGAAACGAAAAGAGGGATGGGACTGGCTTATGGTGGTTTTATCAACAGGGGCTGTCAATCAAAAAGTAAACTCGAGGCCCTATTAGCTGGCGGGCGCTCGGAGCTAACGGTCTGGGTGGGTTTTAGGTGGTTCTCCTGACAACTGTACAGCCTTCCATCATTGATTGGTCAATGATGGAAGACTGTCAGTCATTGAAATGGATACATTATCACTGCCCATGCATAGCGTCATTGTGCTGGTGGGCGGAATGCATTAACGGTCAGGCCTCATTCATAGAGTCTAAAGGTTACTAGTGTAGTGTAGTGTAATATGATCACACAGGGATGCAGGGAAAGCTACAATGGATAGTGTAGGCACACAGCAGTTAATGTATACACACAAGGGGTTATATTAAAGTGACAGTGTCCCAGGGAATAGTTTGCTTCATTTATTACTGTAATAACACTTGAATGCTGATGTACACATTATATTTAATTGTTTTTTTGGTTATTACTAATAAATTATTGTGTTTTTTTATTGCAGGGTCACGAAAATATTTGGAGGGGCGCTTGCCCCCACGCCCCTATGGACGAGCCGCCACTGTCAATGTCTAATTAAAACATCTAGCACATGTAGGTAGGGCATTGCAATTGTATAGACACTCTCCCATAGAGTGCTTATTTGAAAGACAGTGTAACCTGGTAACCACTTCTTATTTATGAGAATAGTGTGTCATCACTGAAATTTTCATGGTTATAAAGTGAAATATTGGGGACATGACAAAATTATGAGGACTTGGTATGCCAGGCCACAACACTTACTCTAAGACAGTGGCATGCAACTGCTTTCACATGAAGGGCCAAGTCCTTAAAAGCACAATGGATTTTAGCTTTTTGTTTTATGCATGGCAAGAATGGTAAAATCACTTAGAGAGAGGTAGCGTGGATTAATTAGCAATAGAGATAGTTAATAGATTATTTGGATATGTACTCTGGTGTGTAAGTGAATGATTTGGATGATTGTGCAGAGATGAAATGATGAATGAGATCCATGGACTGTCTATTGTCCACCATTCTCAACCTGTTGGTAGTGACCCCTTCAGGGGTCAAATGACGATTTGCCACAGGTCGCCTAAAACCATCAGAAATTTGTTTTTTTTGTCTATTCTACTCTGTAAAGGTTGCCATTGAACATTTTTTCCACTGGTAGTTAGTACTTTCTTACTATAATTGTCATTCGATAGATGTTGGAAGACAATTTAATCATAATGATTACAAACGTTTCCATTCTTGTATCTTTACTATTTTTTATTTTCACAATATATATTACATATTGTTTTTGTGATTAATCACTACGCTTTAATGTTACATTTTTAAGAATGAAAATCCATCCAGCATATCAGATATTTATATTTCGATTCATAACAGTAGCAAAATTACAGCGATGAAGGAGCCACAACTTGGGAAATTTCATCAAAGGGTCGCGGCACTACAAAGGTTAAGAACCGCTGCCCTAAAAGATGCTCTCGGCTGAGGATTCTGAATTATTTAATATTGTGGCTGTTCCATAACTAATTAAACATTACAGAACCCAGAATCCTTTGGGTCCTTCCCTGTTTTCAAATGTATCCTGGTGAGTTTTTGGTTGGAATTTTCTTGGCACTCGAATTGTAAATGCAGTTGTTTGCATCATCCTGTATTGCTCCTGGATTTTGTATCCTGAATGCCAGCTGCACCCATCACACCTATTTCTGGGGGCAAACCCATTGGACGTTCTTATTTATTAACAGTATAGCACACTGCACCACAAAGTAACTTTGCTGATTAAACAGTCATGGTGTGCTGTGGTCCGAGCCTCTCACTCCTTAGACCGCAATCTGCAACATTCCACATTGATTTCAGGAAGGAAAACATCCGTGTTGTGAAAAGCTGCATTTATTCTTATCTGACTTTAAAAACAGATCCTCAGATAAAGAATGAATACCTGTCTTTTCTAGGCAAATCTGTGAGAAAACACTCAAGTTACTAAATATTTCAGCAACGCTTCTGTCTCGACAGTGGTGTGTTTGTATTATGAAAGCGAGGAGTGTGAGGATATGGTCTGATGACCTAGGAATGGAGAGGTGTTGTGTTAAGGAACAGAAGCCTTTTTTCCATGATAGTAATTTATGTTTTATGCTACAGTAACCATTTACCTGCTACGGGTCTACGATGATAATATACAACGTATGTTGTAATGCCAGTGTGCATAATCTTTGTGAGCTTAAAGGTCTCTTCCTCAGTATCGACATGGAGGTTACATTTTTAAAAAGCATGTTGATTATTCCCCTGGGTATATTGATACCTGCTCTGTGGCTCAAACACTCCCAGTTTAAAGGACCACTGTTGTGCCATACCTAGTAAGAGTTAATATCCTAGTTAGTTAAAGGGCCATTTATCTCACTGTAAATGCTCTTCATGGTGTGAAAAAACACAAGATTGTATGTTAAAAAAAAAATATTTGTCCCTTACGCTAATAACAGTTAAAAAATAAATATCTATTTACATAACAAAATCTCTTCTGCCTTCTGCCTTTTGCATGACTAAAACAGAGAGCCAAGCCACACGGTGAAGAAAGTGATTGATAGCAGTTTTTCCCTGCACTGAGCTGCTTAGGTGATTGCAGCATTCCACATTCTGCACAGATGGTTTTAGTAAGAATTAAACTCCTTTTTTTTTCTTTTGCTCACTACATGGAGCTGGAGCTGTGGGTCTGGCAGTGGGCAGTCGGTGACACATGTAAACACAGATTTGATTTAATATCTTAGTGAAAAATGCACATATTTCAAAAATCCCAAAAGTCTACATGCTTTTAGGATATATTTACAGTGATTGACACTTTTTAGGTTGGAAACTAATTTCTATGCATTCAAGATAAACTTTCGTCTGTAAAAATGGTTGCTCCTAGGCAGCAATAATAACATATATTAGTTAAGAAATTAAATATATCTGCTGGGCTTCAGGGTCAAGGAAAGATGAGGAGAACCTAACACTTTAGACATGCCACTGTTATTAGTCACAGTTATTAATACGGTAGTTTGAGGAATTTATCTGTAGTTAAAATGAACTCTTAATCTAAAATGATTGTAAATGTAGTGTGTCACAAGTTGTATATTACCATGTTCAAAATGTTCTGAATTAAAGGACTGTTCCCCATGAGCACGGGAAGGTAACCAGCCGGCCCCCAGATCAAAAATGTTGATTACTCCTACTTTAATTAACAATTCTCCCTTTTCCATCAATCAATTTTCTCATTTGTTTTTCTTGACCTGATCCATATGACCCTCCCTAATGATGTAAACGTATTTGGAGAAGCAGAACAACAAAAGCAAAACTTTAAGTAGCGCCACACACAAGGAGGTTAGACGTTGAAGTCATCCAGATTGCTATATCACTAACTCCTATCACTTCAGGCCTCATTTCTTACCAATTATTTCTACCTGCAAACCACAATGTTCAGCTGTCTCGCTTAACACAGCAATGTTTCTTTAGTAAAGAATTAGAACCGTCTCCACATGTAGAATGAATAGTGAGAAAACCTCTGTTTTGTTTATTTCCAAAGTAACAACTAAACAATAATAATATATCTGCTCTTTAAAGTAACATTAAGCTGTCAATTTTTTTTCATCATGCTTTTGTAGAAAGTACAGTATTTCAAAGCCTATATTGTTGGTATAATAAAATACAATATTTAGATGCTAAGCATATTTCTAAACCCTATGAAAATTGTAGGACTTGCCTCTGACAAGCTCTATAGTTTGGGTGTGACAGGTATAGTGAGTCAGTGGGTGCTTTAATTGGGTCACTGAGCTCTTGGCAGACATAATTATTGTAGAATATAAGGGTACAGTATCTGAGCACCTTGTGATTGGATGAGAATGACACACCCACATCTGATTTCCCAAAGGAAGATATTTAGAAATAAAAGGACCGGACCACTGTGATATTTTTTTTTACCTATATGGGTCTTTTGAATATAAAAACTTAATAATAGGCAAAGTGTTTTTTGAAAGCAAAACTAATAAAAACAGACTTTATATATGTAAGTTCTATACATACAATAATTCTTTAATGTGGTTTTATGTTTTATTTTATGGCCTGATTCTGTCTCCTGCTTTCACAGGACGGTGTGTCATTTGTAAGTTAGTGAGCTTTCTGGTAGTTTTACGTGCAACTCATTGAAGCTACTCTTCCCCCGTTATAGATCAGAAGACATATTAGTGGATTGCATAGCAGCATAATTGCATATTAAATGTATTTGGATGTATTTGTTTCATATATTCTAAAAACATGTTTCAAAGTGTAGTTCTTCAAAAGTACATTTTAAATATTGGACTACTGTAGTCGTTTGGCATTTTATTTCTACGGTGCAACATTCATTGTATACAAAAAATATTAACATTACCCCTTGTCTGTTTATATGAAATTGGCTGCCCATTAATGCTGTAAAGGGCAAACATGGAAGAAGGCATCATATGTTTTAACTGAAAGGAGTGTTAATGAGAAATTGAGGAATATACGAGGATGCTTTTTGTTTCTTTCTTTGGAGGGGCAACACAAAAGTTAAGTAACAGAAACTGGAATTTGTGCTGGAACGTGACTTCCCACCTTAAGGTATATAGAAGTTTCCTGGGTTTCAAATGTTTGTTAAGAAACAAGCAGTGATTATCAGAAAAATGTGTTTTATATATATAAATATATATATATATATAGTTCACCACAACAATCATTAAATAAATGGTGGGCAAAAGAGCGATAGAAGCCCTCCACCGTTCATTAGTACAATATATACATAGTACATCTGTGTTCACATTTGAATGTCTAAAGCTAGTAAAAAAAAACAGTTTCCAGCTCAGAATTCCAAGAAAAACAGCTATTACACTGCATTCTGGGAAGCCGAGCTGGGACATTCAAATGTGCCCACAAATGCCTTGCACTTCAATCCATAGCCCATTTTAAATACAGCAGGCAATAGCCTAAAGGAGTCCATGTTTAAAATGGGATGAGGGTGATAGGAGGATATGGGAGATAGGGAAGAATTTGGAAAATAATGAAGGGAAAGAGAGATCTACAGGAGGAAGAAAGTTATATAAAGAGTGGATAGAGAAAGGGGTTGATGGATAGAGCAGGGAAGTACTTACCTTGTGAACATAATTTTGTAGTCTCAGATTTATGTGGTCTTTCCTAAACACACATGTGGATTTTTATGTGCATTTTGCAATTAAGTTATTTGTTATGGAGTGGAAAAAGCGCACATTCTCCTGGTGAAAATAAATACATGAGGGACAGGTGGACACCCCCAATGGAGCAATATGTTTGCTAATGTAGGCTCTAATGTATGTGTAGTATTATAAGAGTACAAGACCATGGAGCAGTGTCCAATTGGTAAGTCGCTTCTTTGTGTTACCGTCTTGCCAAATGTGGAGTATATATATAGGAGAAATAAAAAATGAGAACCTCTAATTGGTGGTGTAGCTGGTCCTCCGATATGTAAAAAAATATACAAAACAATCCAGAGCTTGGAAACGTGGATGTATAGAAATGTTTTATTCGGAAAATGCAAAAGTTCAAATTTCCAAATGCCTACCGTTTGGGTGGAAAAAACCTTTTGTTCTCGACATAAAATCACGAATGTGCTATCGTTGGCACTATTCGAAAGAATATGTGTACAATTCAAATGTGTACAAATCAAACACGTTTCAACGTTTTTGTACGGTTTCCTAAGGGATAACGATGCCCTGGAATAGATTCCTCAACCTGGATATTGTCTGTCTGTTGCACCATACGTGATTTTATGTCGAGAACATTGGTCACTCAAGTAAACAGAGTCCCATTAAAAGCGGCACCCCTCCGTCAACACTGAACTCTAGAGACACAGTTTCTCTAAGAAGCAACAGGACACCCTAACATTTAACTACTATCAAGATCCTGAATATCTAACATTGGAATACATACCAGCTGTAGGAACATCTAGTCCACCCCTGTATCCTAGGCCATCTGAAACATCACACCTGACCCTGACCTAGACCATAGTTGGGGTTATCTACCCAACACCTTCATCTATTTGTGAATGTTGCAGACAAATTTTGAAATTCCTATATTTTTTGGTCAAATAATAGTAAATTTGTGCTTAAAATAAGTTAAGAACGATTTAATCGCAAACCATGAAAGAGTGAAAATGCATTGTGGTCTCATTTGCATACCCTTGCCAAGTTTTCTTGAGTGCCATGCAAACTTATTTTAAGGCACGTAAATGTATACATAAATGTAGCTAATTTTTGGCTCTTTCCGCTTAAGAGCTTTTATCACTCTAAGCTAAATAAGCGAAATTATTTTGTGGTTGGTATATTTTCCTGTGAATTTCTAAAAATGTTTGCTTTTAGCAGAGACTAGTGACTGAGTGTTTTAAGTAATGAAACATGTTTGGTTTATAGAATACTTTTTACTTTGTACTTTCAGACAAAATATAATGACAATCACATATATAGTTGTCAGTGTGTGTAATGTTTGCGATGATGGTCATGCTTTGCGAGCCCGATTGCGTCCTCGCCGTCGACCAGTTGGCGAAGCGAGCAGTTGAAGCACTTGGGACTTAGGCTGCAGGGCTCGTGACCCGTACAACTCATTGCCCGCGCTGCAAGTGGGACTTACGACCTGTACGACTTAGGACTAAAACCCATACATGCACTGTGCGGTTTCGCAAAAATCCCACTTTAACGGAGAAAGACCTGAAAATATGCCTCAAATTAACTTAAACACTCACACACAGCACAGTGGGAGGGGCAAGGAGTATGTGAGTGAGATTGCAAGTTATTTTGAGGAATATTTGGCATTTTTTTACGAAGAAAATCTCCTAAACGAGAAAAAAATGGCTGCCGAAAAAACATAAAATGACGAAAATGAGGCCGAAGGACGTAAAACTATCCAGAAGTACGCAAAACTAGCTCGAAGGACTTAAAAAGTGCTCAGAGGGCCCATAGCATCGCATTGTGTGGCAAACAACATTGTCAGCCTTACTATTTTACTCCCGTCATTTTTGACGGGCAATTTCCTAGTAGTGTTATAGAATTATGCTGATGTCCAAGGGTGGATTAACCTCTTTTGACACAGGATATCTACCTTGTGTTTATCAACCCAATTAAAGCTTTCTGGAAACATTCCTGTTGGGTGGCCGCCGTACCCGACACAGAAGGTTTTGAGCACAGTTCTTAGTTACCCTAACCCAACCCTACCCTAACCATACCCCTAACCCCCCAAATCCCAAGCCTAGCCCGAATCCCTTAACCTGTATCCCCTAATCCTAACCCTAAATCCTAGCCTAAACCTATTCCTAAAACCTAACTGCAACCCTAGCCCTAAACCCCTAAATGTAACCCTAACCTGTATCCTCCAACCCTAACCTATATTCCCTAGCCCTAAATACAACCCTAAACCCCTAACACTAAAACCTATATGTAACCCTAACCCATATCCCCTAACCCTAACCCATATCCCCTAATCCTAAATCCAACCCTAACTCTAAAACCTAACTGTAACCCTAACCCATCTCTCTCCATTCATTCTTCCCATTATTTTTTCCCATTCATGCCCCCAAAACAGGGAAGAAACTGTACTTGGTACTGCACAGCAGCCTTGTAGAGCGCTCACAGCACTGGCAACCAATATTTGGGCAAAAATATTATTAATCGCTTTACATTTTTTTCTTTCTTATTTTACATGCAATCACAATGACAAATATACTAATAGAAAGCTGAACTTCTGTTAAAAAAATATCATTTTCCATATGTAAAGACAAAAAAACTGACAGGAACCAAATCTAAACAGATACATAGCCGTATGTTGCAAAATGTCCTGAACCGCTGGCCCTGGAAGGGTTAAAATTCAATGACCCTTTAAATCCATTCTCAGAATCCATCTGTTGCACAAGACAATACAAGTCTTGTTGCCTTGCTTCTAGTGAATGGTGAACATTCTCTTCTCCTATTTACACTGGGTGAAACAGCCCTACAATTGGTAACATTCCACAAAAATTGAGAAGGATTTACACACCCGGCTAGTTATCCTGCTTTATAAATAAGATTGTTTATACTGCCAGGCGTGAATGCCGTTATATAGTAAGTGGCGTACAGTAACTATATTGTGTTCCATCTTATTGAAATCCACGTTGGATACCATTAGTACCCTTGACAGCTGAGTAAATTACATAGAGCTGTAATAGGAAACTTTACTTGCAGTGAGAAGAATTTGTTTTTAATTGACAATTAACATGAATTAAATAAACACTAAAAAAAGTCTACTCTTCTGTATTTTCGGAGAGACAAATTAGTTCTTTTACAGTTATTTATGTTTGAGCCCTCGGACGAATGTCTTTTCATGGTTAGTTTATAATCTACTAGCCTACAAGATTTACGTCAGTGTAGGTATGTGAATGTGCCATAGTACTGCCATTAGTATAACATGTGCTAATGTCATAACATAGCGTATGGTAAGAACAAAGCCTTGTTTTATTCAGTCATGAAGTGTGAACGCTCATTAGACGGACATATATTATAGTGTATGTGGCACAGCTCCGCATTCCAAGAGACAATCACACTTTTTCCTTGGACACCATGATTTTCAGTTATCAAAGAATCACTGTAGTCCCATATTTTCAATATTCTAATTTGAAGAACTAAAGGTGATAATGGGAATACTTTTAGAAAGTGGGATAATACAGTGATTCTTTTTTAACAAATATATGTTGTTATATACTTGGGATTTCCATTTTATTTATGTATATATCTGCTTCTACAAATGGCAAGTGACCTTGAATGTAGAAGAGCATTCAGCTACTTAAAGGTCTAACTAAGTTTCCCTGTTTCTCTAATCTGACACATGCTGCTTATATCAGACACACACATTCATTCTATCTATACACACACATACTTATTTTATTTAAAAATAATAATAATAACTTGTTTTCCACACCCCAGAGCTACATATGCACAATATTATTATTATTATTATTAGCGACTTGTCCATCAAAAATGAAGGCAATAAAAAGTAATGCCTGGCAATGCTGTTTGCCACACAATGGGAGCCTCCTCCTCTACTTAACTGGCCTTGCGATGAGCGCCTTTGTGAGCCTCCCCCTTCTACCTCTCCCACCCTCTACTTTATTGGCTTTGCAATGACCCCCTTTGCACTCATCACGGGCCTCGCAATGAGCGCCTTTGGCGCTTATTGCGAGTCTCTCCCCCTGTCTACCTCCTCCCTTGTGTCTCATTTCCCCCCGTCCTCTCCCTCCCTTGTGTCCCCCCCCCGGGTTTTTAACCCCCTCCCTCCTATTGGTCTCTTTCCCCCTCTCCCTCCCCTGTGCTTTATCCCCCCTCCCCTGTCTTTCCCACCATCCCCCCTCTGTCTCTTCACCCCCTCCCTCGTGTCTCCCTTGTTTCCCCCCATTTCCCTGCCCTGTGTATCTTCCCCCTCCTCTCCCTCCCCTGTGTTTCTTCTCCCCTCCTCTCCCTCCCCTGTGTCTCTTCCCCCTCCTCTCACTCCCCTGTCTCTTCCCCCCTCCTCTCACTCCCCTGTGTCTCTTGCACCCCCTGGTGTTTCTTTTCCTCCTGTGTCTGTTCCCCACCTCTCCCCCTGTGTCTGTTCCCCCCTCCCCTGTGTCTGTTCCCCCCTCTCCCTGCCCTGTGTCTCTTCCCCACCTCTCCCTCCCCTGTGTCTGTTCCCTCCTCCTCTGTGTCTCTTCCCCCCTCTCCCTCCCCTGTATCTCTTTCCCCCTCCCCTGTGTCTCTTCCCCACCTCTCCCTCCCCTGTGTCTCTTCCCCCCCTGTGTCTCATCCCCAGCTCTCCCTCCCCTGTGTCTGTTCCCTCCTCCCCTGTGTCTCTTACCCCTCTCCCTCCCATGTGTCTCTTTCCTCCACCCCTGTGTCTCTTTCCCCCTCCCCTGTGTCTCTCCCCTTCCCTCCCATGTATCTCTTTCCCCCTCCCTCTCCCTCCCTGTGTCTCTTTTCCCCTCTCCTGTGTCTCTTCCCCCTCCCTCCCCTGTGTCTCTCCCCTCCCTCCCATGTGTCTCTTTCCCCCTCCATCCCTGTGTCTCTTACCCCCTCTCCCTCCTCTGTGTCTCTTACCCCCTATCCCTCGTCTGTGTCTTTTCCCCCTCCCCTGTGTCTCTTTCCTCCCTGCCCCCCCGTGTCTCTTCCCCTCCCTTGTGTCTCCCCCCCATTTACCTCCCTTGTGTCTTTTCCCTCTTCCTCTCCCTCCCCTGTATTTCTTCCCCCTTCTCTCACTCCCCTGTGTCTCTTCCCCCTTCTCTCACTCCCTTGTGTCTACCCCCCCCCTCCTCCCCTGTGTGTGTGCCTCTCCCCTCCTCCACTGTGGGTCTCTTCCTCCCTTCTCAGGCTCTTTTCTCCCCCCCCCCCCCTCGTGTCCCCCCATTTAACTCCCCTGTGCCTTTTCCCTCCCCTGTGTCTTTTCCCTCTTCCTCCCCTGTATCTCTTCCCCCTTCTCTCACTCCCCTGTGTCTATCCCCCCTCCCCCCCTGTGTGTCTCTCCCCACTCCTCCTCTTTGTGTCTCTCTCCCCTCCTCCCCTGTGTCTCTCCCCTCCTCCACTGTGTGTCTCTTCCTCCCTTCTCTGGCTCCCTTCTCCCCCCCCCATTTAACTCCCCTGTGCCTTTTCCCCCTCCCTTGTGTCTTTTCCCTCTTCCTCTCCCTCCCCTGTATCTCTTCCCACTCCTCTCACTCTCCTGTGTCTCTTCCCCTTCTCTCACTCCCCTGTGTCCCCTCTTCCCCTGTGTGTCTCTCCCCTCTTCCCCTGTGTGTCTCTCCCCTCTTCCCCTGTGTGCCTTCCCCTCTTCCCCTGTGTGTCTCTCCCCTCCTCCCCTGTGTGCCTTTCCCCTCCTCCCCTGTGTGCCTCTCCCCTCCTTCACTGTGTGTCTCTTCCTCCCTTCTCTGGCTCCCTTCTTCCCCCCACCTCCCTCGTGTCTCCCCCCCCCCATTTACCTCCCCTGTGTCTTTTCCCCCTCCCCTGTGTCTCTTTCCTCCCTGCCCCCCCCGTGTCTCTTCCCCTCCCTTGTGTCTCCCCCCCATTTACCTCCCTTGTGTCTTTTCCCTCTTCCTCTCCCTCCCCTGTATTTCTTCCCCTTCCTCTCACTCCTCTGTCTCTTCCCCCTTCTCTCACTCCCCTGTGTCTCTTCCCCCTTCTCTCACTCCCTTGTGTCTACCCCCCCCTCCTCCCCTGTGTGTGTGCCTCTCCCCTCCTCCACTGTGGGTCTCTTCCTCCCTTCTCAGGCTCTTTCCCCCCCCCCCCTTGTGTCCCCCCATTATCTCCCCTGTGCCTTTTTCCTCCCCTGTGTCTTTTCCCTCTTCCTCCCCTGTATCTCTTCCCCCTTCTCTCACTCCCCTGTGTCTATCCCCCCTCCCCCCCTGTGTGTCTCTCCCCATTCCTCCTCTTTGTGTCTCTCTCCCCTCCTCCCCTGTGTCTCTCCCCTCCTCCACTGTGTGTCTCTTCCTCCCTTCTCTGGCTCCCTTCTCCCCCCCCATTTAACTCCCCTGTGCCTTTTCCCCCTCCCTTGTGTCTTTTCCCTCTTCCTCTCCCTCCCCTGTATCTCTTTCCACTCCTCTCACTCTCCTGTGTCTCTTCCCCTTCTCTCACTCCCCTGTGTCCCCTCTTCCCCTGTGTGTCTCTCCCCTCTTCCCCTGTGTGTCTCTCCCCTCTTCCCCTGTGTGCCTTCCCCTCTTCCCCTGTGTGTCTCTCCCCTCCTCCCCTGTGTGCCTTTCCCCACCTCCCCTGTGTGCCTCTCCCCTCCTTCACTGTGTGTCTCTTCCTCCCTTCTCTGGCTCCCTTCTTCCCCCCACCTCCCTCGTGTCTCCCCCCCCCCCCCATTTACCTCCCCTGTGCCTTTTCCCCCTCCCTTGTGTCTTTTCCCTCTTCCTCTCCCTCCCCTGTATCTCTTCCACCTCCTCTCACTCTCTTGTGTCTCTTCCCCTTCTCTCACTCCCCTGTGTCTCTCCCCCTCCTCCTCTGTGTGTCTCTCCGCTCTTCCCCTGTCTGTCTCTCCCCTCCTCCCCTGTGTGTCTCTCCCCTCCTCCACTGTGTGCCTTACCCCTCGCCCCTGTGTGTCTCTCCCCTCTTCCCCTGTGTGTCTCTCCCCTCTTCCCCTGTGTGTCTCTCCGATCCTCCCCTGTGTGCCTTTCCCCTCCTCCCCTGTGGGCCTCTTCCTGCCTTTGCTTGCTCCCTTGCCGTGCGCATGCGCGGTTGATGCCGTTCAAGGAGCGCGAAAGGCACAGTGCGAGCGCGTCCGGCGCAATGCGCGAGCGAGAACAGCGCCGTGCAATGCGCAGTGAAACGTGCAATGCGAATGCGCATGGCTTTCTGCGATCAGTCGTAGTTGTCAAACTGCGATTTGTCGCAAGCGTGACGACGAGTCGCAGTTTGACAACTATTATATGTGATTTATATTGCGCCAACATATTCCTTAGCGCTGTACAGGGATTGTGTACATGGCAAAAAAAATAAAATAACACCTTGTATAGAATGGAGGGCCCTGTTTTTGAGCATAAAATCAAATGTACATAGAGCTTATTTCCAAGGCACTGTTGTTTGGCAAGATTGAGGATAGAGAAGTAGGAGCGCAAAGTAAACTTGTAGTGGAGAAAGTCTGCTGAAGTGCGAGATTTCCTCCATAGTCATTCTGCAGTGCGTGAGCATCTGCAGCGTGTTTGTGTAGTGTGCCATGGTTGTGGATGAGAGTGAGGGTGTTTGCTTGTGATTATGGGGGCAAGAGAGTCAAGGGTGGAGGTTAGAGTAGTGTTGTACTGTGAAGTGGTGATGTCAGGGCAGGCAAGGGTGGTAAAGGGGGCTGAGAAGGGGTTTTAGTACATTTGACAATTGTTGTGGGTTGAGTGCTTGCAGGTTTCTGTGTGTTCTGGTAGCAGGGATTGAAGAAGGGTGGTGAGCGGAAGATGAGGTGAGGTTGTAAGTTAGCAGGTGGTGGTCAGATAGGGGAAGTGAGGAGATGTCAAGGTTGGAGATAGTGCAGAGATTAGTAAAAATAAGGTCAATGGAGTGTCCACCACTGTGAGTTGCTGAATCTGTCCATTGTGAGAGGCCAAGGGAAGAGGTGAGTGCAAGTAATTTTGCAGTTGTTGGGGAGGTGGTGATGTCAGTGGCTATGTTGAAATCGGCAAGAATGAGTGAAGGTATATTGGAGGAGAGAAAGTGAGGGAGCCAGGCGGCAAATTTGTCCAGAAATTGAGAGGGTGATCCAGGCGGGTGATAGATCACAGCTTCTCGCAGAGGGATGGGAGAGAAGATGCAGATAGTGTGAACTTCAAAAGATGAGAATTGGAGGGAGGGAACAGGGGGTATGCAGTGAAAAGTGCAGCGAGAGGATAGCAGTATGCCCACACCTCCACCTTGTTTGTTCTCTGGTCTATGAGTGTTGCTGAAGTGTAGACCATCATAAGAGAGTGCGGCAGGGGAGGCAGAGTCAGATGGTGTGAGCCAGGTTTCTGTGTTAGCCAGTAAATTGAGTGAGTTGGAAATGAAGAGGGCACATGAGAAGGGCAAAGTAGATGGTTTGTGACAAGTGATGGGCATTAGATTATGGGTGTTTTGGGTATTTGCTCCCTTGGGGACTCTGCATGGCTGACAGCAGGTGGGGATGAGTGTGGGGCCTGGGTTAGGGGATATATCTCCACAAGCCATCAGAAAAAGGAGAGAGAGTAAAAGGAGATGGGAATATGACTTACAGGAGCATTTCTGCTTTTCAGCTTTAGAGGAGGGATGAGATAGTGACTGGAGGATGGAGAGGAGCTCATGGGAGCAGAGATGAGGAAAGGAAAGCAGGGAAGGTGAGATAGTTATATTATTGGAGACATGATGTGTAGAGACAGCATAAGAGTCTGAGAAAGAGGCAGGAGGTTATAATGAACTAGATTGTGTGAGAAAACATTGTGACTATAGAAACACTGCTTTCAAATACGGATTTTAACTATTTACTAACTTTCAAGACAGCAGCAGCACAATGCATAGATCTACAGATTAGTATCTGACTCTTCCTGTTTCCTTCTACAGGGGGACTACACATCCCATGATTCCTTCCTGCCCAAATGACCATCAATGGTTGTTAGATTGAATTAAAATGTTTTAGCTGCCTGTGATTGGCCAAAATGAAGCAGAGACATCCAGGAGTGTTAATACAAAAAAAAAAACCTGCAAACAAATGTTTGTATACACTACTGATTCTCCTCTATAAAATGCATTCATAATCTAGAAACCTAGATATGTCTTTGAGCTGAAATGTAGCAGATCTTAGTGTCAGTGCTTTCAATAGGACCAACTGAAATGTCATGAGTCTACAAGCCCCCTCCTGTTGGGAAACAAACTCACAAAGTTAAAACTAGGCAACAAAAAATCCACATAAGTATTAAATAATTATAATAGTTATAATAGTTTTGCCACTTTTATAAATCACATTGGTCATAATCATGTGTAGCTGTAAATATAGTACTATAGTAATTATTTAATTGCTTGTTAATGTGTCCATGTAAATTATCTCAATAGTTGAACCATTTTACTTATGGGTCTAAGAAATGCAGTTACTTAGAAGAAATTAGAATGACTGCAACAAAGAACTGACTGACTGACTTGAAACACTGCACTTCCCACTCTGTGTATTCAGGAGCTGCATGAGCTAGAAAGGGCAGTCCCAAACAGGTACAAATTGTATGATTTTAGGCAGCAGGACATTATAATTGCTGCTATTTTTTAAAAACTTCCTTGCATATGTTTAAGAAGTTTTTGGGCTGTTGGATCCCAATTAGTAGCCTTGCGCTCGGATTTTCCAGATCCTTCCAATGTCTTAGTTCCGATGGACTACAATATATGTATATTATTCGGTGTATATTCTATATATATCTTAGGGCTGCTCTCTTTTGTTTCATACTGTTCACAAACGTATCAAGTATGCGGATAACGGGCACCGCGATCTAGTGCAGATTATTCAAAAGGTAAGCTATTGGATACACAATAAGTGCAACTAGAATAAGTAGAATAGTATTGTGTATAATAAAGTCCTTTAAATATATGGGACTTTGTATGATCTATTTCCACGAATCACCATTATTATTTACTTCATTATTTTTGTCCACATCCTAAAACAATGGACGACCATACCACCAGAGATCGACAAGAACAATCTCACCAATGCTTTTATATACCTCATATTTTTTTAGGGTATTAAAGGTGAGAGTCCAACTATTCTAGTTGCACATATTGTGTATCTAATAGCTGACCTTTTAAATAATCTGCACTAGATAGTGGGGTGCTTTCTCCTACCCCCCTTCTTTGCCTTGCATAGATACTTACCCCCTTGGAGTTTTTAACATTTTATAGTGTTATAACTTAAAATTAACATGTTTTTAACTAGGTTTTTTACAACATACTTAACAGTTTAAAGGTGCAAAATATGTTTTATTTTTTTTACAAAAGTTAATTAAAGGTGTACAGAAGCTTCCTGGGTTTCAAATGTTTCCTAAAAAACAGCCACTGATTAGTAGAAAAATATATTTTTATGGTGGATACTGCTATCTGGATTTGCACACCCGTAGGATGCTTACATAACAGTGGGTACAGGTTGCACAGCATCTGGGTACATGTTGTGACTTTCAGAGGTTTCTGGGGCCACAGCTTATTTCTCTCTGCCTGTCTCCTTGTGGGAAATGAAACACCAGCAGCAGTGATGCGGGGAACAGACAACTTGCAGGTGTAATCTAGTGTGAATGTGCTGCACAGATTGGCACATGTTAGAAAGTACTATTCATTTTCAAATGAGTCTGACTACATATCCCAAGCTGCTTTGCAGCACTGACAGCAACCCCAAATGTTTCAGCATCTGCTTCCTCCTGATTGGCCAAAACTATTTTTTAAATGAATGCTAATTTAGCTTGGGTATGGAGAGGGTGTTAACCCTGATTTTCAGCTGTCAGAAATAACAAGACATCTTGCTTAGTTCAAGCTAAGTGTAAAAAAATGCTTGCATACACTACTGATTCTCCTCTATTAGATGCACTCATAATCCAGCAAACTTAGGTATGCCTTCAAAAGGATATGGAAGTTTTCAGATTTTTACTAGATATATAATATATCTATTAGTTTTTTTATACTTTGATTTTAGGTAGTAAAAACAGAGTTTATAAACACTTATAAAACATTTCCTGCTTGGGTCTGCACGCTGCAGCTCATGAAAACAGACGTTTTAGTACTGGGTGTGTAGTGTCTCATACTAACCAATCAGTGACCATCTCACAGCAGTATTCTGCAACATAGTCTCTGATAGGCCAGGGCATTATACTGCACATCCAGCCCTACAGAGTTTATCTAGAGACCCATAAAGGTACAATTTGTTTGATTATAGGCAATACAAATAGAGCTTATAAGCACTTCCTAATAAAATAAAGTACATAAAAGTAAATGGATACCATGACAGAGTGAGACTAGGGATGTGCATGGGCACAGATACTGCATAGATCCCTTTCCCCCAAACATGAGTAGTGCCTTGTTGATGGACTGCTGATAACACTGGGATGGGCAATGTCTGGGCCTGCAACCTTGGTACGGTTGAGAAAGCAAACTGGGGAAAGTTTGCTTAAAGTAAAATATAGACTCACAGAAGTGGACACTGTTTGTGAGAGCTGCAAGAGAGAAACTCATAAAGGCGTTTGCTAAAGCTGGGACAAGGCAAAGACAGAGGTTAACTCAGAGAGGTGTATTGGAGCTGTAAACAGGGACACCAGAGGGGAATGTCAATACTATGTCGAGAGAGAGAAAGAGCGAAAGAGAGAGAGAGAGACTGATAAGCAGGGACAAGGCAAAAACAGAGCTTAACTCAGAGAGGTGTATTGGAGCTGGCACGAGAGAGGAATGTCAATACTATGTCTGAAGCTGGGAAGAGGAGAGAGGAAGAGAGAGAGAGAGAAAGAGAGAGAGAGAGAGAATGCCGCTGATAAGCAAGCCGCTGAGGAAAATACAGTTTTTGGCTTATGGAACATAAAGGCCAGTGACTCATTATAAATTATTGGACTGATTATTTTATTTTTGCTCCATCCAGGGTTAGCTGGATGGAAGTTCTGTTAGAGAGGGATCTAACTAAAAAAAAAACAATTTATTTGTTGCAAAAATATTTCCCCTCCCTGAGTCTGCATCCTGAAGTTTTTGAAAATGTTGCCCATTCTTCCTTGCAAACCTGTTCAAGATTGGATGGATACAGTTGGTGAACAGCAAGTTTCACTGTCCAGCTGGAAGGTTAACATCCACCCCAATCTAAGGTATTTTCATGTGAATCTCCCTGTTTGACTCTATCCATCTTGCCCTCAATCCAGACAAATGTCCTAGTCCCCTATGATGCAAAGCATTGTCACAACCTGATGCTACCACTACCATGTTCTATAAAGCCCTACTTTTTAGAGCATGCTAGTTATACTTGGTCCTTGGACTGTTTTTCCCATCTCCACTTTTGATCTCTCCAGCTTCAGAGTTACCACTAGTCTTTGGGTTATTTATCTGTCTAATATCCGACGTGTCTGGTCACTGAGTTTTGATGGATGTTATCCTCTATGCAGAGTTACAGTTTTTTTTTTAATAATAGATTTAATTTTGCACTATAGAAGTGGTTCTCAAACCTCTCCTCAGGACCCATCAGACAGGACATCATTTTGGTTTAACACTGTGTGAGCAAAGGAGAATCCATTAGCATTCAATAGACTTTAATTGCCTCATCTGTATTTATACCGTGTTAAACAAAAATCCTGCCCTGGCTGGTGGGTCCTGAGGAGAGGTTTAAGAACCACTGCTATCGAGAATGTTCTAAGTTTTGAATGTTTTTTTATTACCCAACTTTGATTGTTGCCTTTCCATAAAGGTATCTGGTATCTCTTTTGGTAGCTTCTTGGTCTTAGGTCATAGGTGTGCTCTATTCAACAAATGATGTGACTTGTGAAGGCAGTAGATTTCACCAGAGCTTATTTAGAGGTGAACGCTTATGCAATCACTTTGAAAGTTTATTGGTAAATTGTTTTGAAAAATATGTTAATTTTTTACTTTGAGATTTTAGATTACTGATCTACAAAAAATAGTACAAAATGTCTATGAAATAAATTTGAATTTGTTTGTAACACTACAAAATAGAGATGAATACATATGCAAGCAACTGTAGCCAAGTCAGTAAACTATAGTGATATTGTATTGTTGAAGAAGCCTGTTCACTAAAATATAATATCTTATAATTCGTTACTGTATAGGCTACATGGGATAAACTTGGAACTGTTAGTTTGCAAGTACTTGTATGTAAATATACTCCATTGTATGGGATTGTAAGCAGTGGTAGTCCTCTTAAATGTGGGGGGCACAGATGTTCACCCACATGTACATAAAATGATGGTGTCTAGACTCGTATTGTGGCTTTGTGCCAGAGCAGCTGCGATGAGGGGAACCCTATAAAATCCCAAGCGTGACAGGGACAGTTCGTAGTCAGATCACTCCATATTACTGACTAGCACAGCTGGAAATGAATTAACTAATGGGTGACTCAACTGGAATTCTTTCATTTTATTTGAAACATTTGTTTTTCCCTTCTGCCCCCAAATGTATAATGATTATAAAAATAACAATACCCTGGATAAAAGCCAAGATTATTTATGCTTGTCTCTCCATGCCCCAGGCACAGCATAGCTGTCCCACAATGGTTTCCAGATCTATAGACAGAGCCTAAAATCATTCTGGCAATAAGTAAACTAAGATATTTACATTAGTCTTGCTTTAATAATTGTACTACTTTTAAATCAGGGACGCCAGTAATTTTACACTACTTCCTCCACTGCAGACCCATTTAGCAAAAATGTGCCATGATATAATCTTACTCGAGTGAAAGCACAGGGGGAAGAAAGGAGGGTGTGGGAAATCCTGTTCATAACTGTCATGTCAAACATACAGAATAAAAGGAGTGACAGACACTTCCTGCAACACAATTCCAAAAAGGGACACAATATTGTTTGGAAGAGATTACCAACTCTATCAAAAGATACACTAGAAATGGTAAGGATTATTGTGTGAGGAAGGGGGCTGTCAGTACACGTTGTTGTTATTACAATGTTGGATCTATCAAAGCACTTCATTTTTTTCTGTTTGCTAAGTAAAAAGGTTGCAGATTATGGGTTGTAGCTAAAAGCATTTGTCATCTCTCCATGAAACAGGCAGCTCCCTCTGTCCCTCTCCTAAGTCCTCATTTGGAGATCTTGCCCTGGTTGAAGTACGTGTCAAGATTTATTAATTCTCCCTTCCACAAGAGATATTCCTTCACCCGTGTCTTGCACTCTATGCTATCTGGCTCTTGCTTCTTCCAGATGTAGGAATTTGTAATCTATCTGCCAGTATTTGCATAAAGCCAGTTCCTGATCTCTAAAGACACACCAGACATGGGGGTGTTATTTTTAGGCTCTCACAGGATGATACTGGCAAAAGCTTTTTTTTGCAACTGGAATATACCTGTGGTCAGGTTGCAGCTCATAAAGGTCTGTGTGAGGAAGTGATACTCTGCATAGCAGATAGACTAGCTCTCCTTGTCGAAGTGCCCCCAGAAATAAGACAGAGCCACTGTTCCATTACTTTCCCTAAACCCATCTACAATGAATGAGCTCATGTGGTGTTGCGGCTCAATCTATCTCATCAGAAGAGATTTAGTTTTATAAGTCACATCAAGGGCAGGGGAGGCTGACCTGAGCCTGGTGCACACAAGTTGTGCCACAAAACTCATCATGGACCAATTGTGTGAGAGTGATGCTCTTGAAAAGGCAGAAGACGTGACTTCCCTCAAATAATGAATCATTTCCAAGTGAGAGCTTCTTGAGGGCCGCTTGTGTTTTGTTGGTATCACCAAACTGGAAACTTTGGGGAGATGAGACAACTTTTAAGGAAAACCCTGAATACCAAGTAGCAAAGAGAGGCTTGTATACCCTCCAGTTATCACTGTATGTGTAGAGTCCCGACAGCCTACACCCTTTTTTTTATTATTTCTTTATTTTATATATTCTAACATTTTTGTTACTTGTCTTTGCAATTGGCAAAATATTTTCTGAAGTAGCTAAAATGTACACAGTAATGTAAAGAGGTCTAGTATATTAATGTAGTACCATATTTATAAGGTGCTCTTTTGACCGATAACAGGAAAAATATTTATAGAAAAGAAAAAAAAAAAAAAATAAAGACAGATTTATTATATTGCATTGCTTGGGCTGTTTTCTCAATAGAAATTGCAAAAGCCTACAAGGCTCTTTTCTATTAGTTTTATTAGAAGCACTGGCACTATATTTACCAGTTACTGAATAGTTCTCTGCATTCAAGTGCCTCTCATGAGGCTTTGAAATTCGCCCAAGAAAGAAGGAAACAAAGGTATTGCAGAGAGCAGAAGAATTGTCCAATTACATACAGAATTCCAGAGCATACTAAGAACAGACAAGGAGACATTCTATAATGAGCAATGTAAAGAGGTAGAAGAAGCTAAAAGAGTGGAAAGTCAAGAGATGTCTTCAAGAAAATTTGGGAAGCTCAAGGGAACCTATCATGCGAAAACAAAATCAAAACGTGTAGGGACTTAACAGAAACAGATCAAAAGAAGAGGGGCAGGAATATGCAGAAGATTTTAACAGCATTGATAATCTCATTCGTTTGTACAACGGGCTAAAGCCAGACATCTTGGAGAGTGAAGTGAGATGGGCCTTATGATGCCTTGCTGATAACAATGCTGTAGGAGTTGATGGAATCCCAGCTGAATTATTCAAAAATCCTAAAAGATGCTGTGAAAGTGTTGATTGCCTTATGGCAACATGTAAGTGGTCAATCAACTGGAAAAAGTCAGTCTACATCCCAAAAAGAGTTCTATAATTAATCGAAAAATTGCACTCATTTAACCTGGTGTCTGCAAGGTATATAATATCATGCAGACTCAGCTCCAACAATATATAGATGGGGAATTACCAGATGTGCAAGATGGGTTGTGCAGAGGCACAAGAGATCAAATAAAATGCCAATATCCGTTGGTTAATACAGAAAGCAATAAAGCTCCAGAAATACACTTACCTCTGCTTCACAAACTATTCTAAAACCTTTGACTGTGTGGATCACAACAAAAAGGTGGCAAGTTCTTAAAGAAATGAGGGTACCAGATCATCTCATCTGCCACCTGAACACACTGTATGTGGAGCAAGAAGCCGTGGTCAGAACTGAACATGGACAACAGAATACTTCAAGATCTGGAAAGGAGTGCAACAAGATTGTATATTATCACCTTATTTATTAAACTTATACGCGGAATACATCATGCGTAATGCTGGACTGGATGAATCCAAAGGCAGAGAGCCTATTGATCAGGGAGGAAAAAAAAAAAGACTGTGTAAAAGCTGGTTTGCGGCTCAAACTTAAAAAGACGAAGATGGACACAAACAGTAATCTCAGTTCCTGGCAAATAGATATATAAGTGGAGGAATTGACAGATTTTATTTTGCTGGGCTCAAAAGGTGTCTGCAGATGGTGACTGCCGGCATAAAAGTTAAAAGATCTTTGCTTCTGAGGAGGAAAGCTATGGCAAGTATGGACAATCTATTAGAAAAGTTAACATGTTACATTTTCAACAATAGTGCACATAGAGCCATGATTTCCTCGTAGTGCTTAGAGTCCAGGAACATCCAGTCAATTACTACTACAGAAAATCAAGTCAAACTGGTTTTATCAAGAGGCTAAAGCTCAAATATTTTGGTAGTATCATGAGAATACAGAATTCCCTAGAGAAGACTCAGCTGCATACCCCCAGAGGCACATCTGTTATTGGTTAGTTCTAATATGGGCGGAGAGCTTGCATATGTTCAGCCCACAAAACATTTGTTTTGGAATTGTATAAATAAACTGCTGTAACTAAATAAAAGCTATGCTCTTCTTGGGACACAGACAATGGTTTGTTTCCTTTAGAGGGAAGACTATGGAGCTAAAATCACTTTGCTGTCCTGAATCGCCACTCCTCTCTTGGAAAAAGGGTTTGGACTCTGCTGGGTAGTATAGGTCTCCTTGGCCTTTTCAAGCCCACTGAATAAGTAGATGATGCCGTTAAGCTGATCCAGTGACTCTGGGCTCCTGAGGCACAGAGAGGCCCATTCCTTCTAAGAAGATTGACTGAGAGGGGGATTCCTGTAGCCAAAGGCAGGAATGTCTGGAACTGATGAGCACCCTCTCCTTGGGATCTTCATAAACTAGCTGGCTCTCAGATACAGTGCAGATACCGACAGTAACAGTAAGCATAGAGTACGGTGATCTATCAGATCAGAATCTTCAAGTTGGTGCGGAGGAGACAAAGAGGCCCAGTGGCAGGCAAGACGACCAGTTCTGTCTTTGGAAGAGCGATGGAATCAAATGAAAGCTTGAACAGCAGAGGTGATCAAGGAGAAAATGATAACCAAGATAATGCAGCGATACAGACTTAAAAGTGCCACAGTAGATGATTTTATAACAAATGTTCTGCATTCACACATGACATTCCTGCAGCTTAAGCCTAGCGAATATCTAGCAGAGTGGCTGGAGCATCTGGTGGTTGAGGTCTTGGCAGTACAGTATGAGGCCCTGATGAAGCCGGCTACCGCAATACAACAGTCCTCCTTCTAAAGACTGGAGCTGATGGAAGGGCTCCCGGAGGTTCTAAAGGGCAATCCAGAGTGTGGCATCAAAACCAGAGCAATAGGAAATCCTATGTGAACAGCGTCAAAAGTATGGAAATTGAACCAGGGACAGCAGAAGAATTGTTGCCAATAAAGTTTGTCCATAGAGATGTGAATTTAGAAATAAACTATGAGGAACTGCTTGAGGAGATGGGCCCATGTGGGACCTGGCTCAAGTACTTTGTGGAGTCCCACCAATCAGATGAGGAAGACCCAGCCTGGCAACTCCAGGTTATTTAAGCCTACAGCTTGTTGGATGATTGTCCATGTTCAGAGAGCACAGAATTGCTGGAGGAAGTTGCCATGGACCACTATTTGAGCCCTTCACAAGCAGAAGAAGTGGACAAAGAGGTGTCAGAAGACCTGATCGCTACAGCCAAGGTGTGAGCAAAGGTTTTGCTAGTAGCCTCTTGTGACTTAGCGACAGTGGAAGCCCGAGAAATCCACTGCAAAGGTAGGTCCAAAGTGGAGCAACCATGCTCCCCAGCACCTGCATAGAAGCATGGTAAACTGCAAGCGGCTGGAGAAGCGTCTGCCAATGGAGGTGGCTGGGGAACCAGAGACAGATTCAGGATCAGGCGTGAACCCTGAGATCCTGCGGTTTAAAGACCAAGCTGATATGTCACAGCAGCATGTGGTTATTGTGACCAGTCCAAGTGCAACTGCTATAGGCAGGACGGTAACCAAAAAGGCAGACTGCAGCAAAATCCCCACCACTATGGATCTACAAACAGGGCAAGGCTAAGCTAACCCAGATGGCATGCCAGGAAATGGATCAGGCCAATCCATAAAGACAGAGACTACTCAAAGTGCAATCAGGAGAAGGAACACTGCCTGGGACCCTGTTGCCAAAGCAAACAGCTGCTCCACCCGCCATACTAAACATGGTGGCAGCATTACAGATGGATATCTGGGCCAATTCACCCCAGAAGCAAGTGACTACAGTATCAAGCTTGGAAGCATCCGCTAAAGTCAAGGCAGCAGCAGAGCAGGTGGACCCCAGTGAGAACCCGGTCACCATGGAGCTACCATCGCTTGCCAAGAAGGGATTCATGCGGATCAACCCATAGAGAAAAAACACATAAAGATCAGGTGATAGCACAAGCCCTGGTATCTTGATGTTAGAGCAAACTTATGCTCCTTCCTCAAAGCCATCAGCTCACCAGAGCCAATATCCTGACCAGCAGCGGAAACCGAACAATCCAGTCCAGCCACAGAAGGAAAGCTCTATTTTGCCATGGGGTGCACCCGGTTCCAGTCCAGAGGTCATAGCAGAGGATGGTTCAGTAATTTAATCTGCTACGACAAGGGCAGAAAAAGGGAGCTGACGACAACCAGTCGCAGACCAAGTGCAGATTGTAGCCACAATCCTCATCATGCCGGGGAGGGCCAGGGCACTGAGAACGTGGGACGGTTTGCCACTTTCTCCCCAACGGATTACTACATTATTTTGGATTCAGCAGAACAGTCTGTTCCACTGCCCCTGCCTTTGGGAACTGTACAGATGGATTATCCTTTGGGGTTACCAGAGAAGCTGATCTCAATCACAGATTCAGCAGAGAAGGTTAAACCCCAGAACTGAGAAAGGGCCGATGCCCTCCCCTGACTGTTGCACAAAGAACCTGAGGCATGCACCATTCATGTGGGTTGCAAGCCTCCCAGACACTGTGCAGATTTTCTGATACGAGACAGGAGATCAAGCTTGTCAGATCACTACTCATTTGAGTCCCGTTGCCCCGCAGGAGTATAAACACGCTCTTAACCCAGCAGGGCAGATTATCCCACTGCCCTTAGCCTTGGATGGTGAGCAGGTGACCGATACTCAGTGGTCACCGCAGAAGATGCTACCTGCCATCTCCACTGGGCCTGTTAAGGCAAGGAGCTTTCCTGTAACCACAGAGGACAAGTCAGGGGAAGGCCAAGACCCTAAGAACCCGCAGTTGTTGCTTACTTGGTTTGTTCCCGATTCAGCAGGGCAACCCGTTTCCCTGCCTTGGCTATGGGAGATTGTGTTGGCAGTTGATTCTTCATTGTTGCCCCTGGATTACGAATAGGGGCCTAATAGGCAGATGTTCCCAGATAACCTTCCATGCCTGGAACCTGTCTGGACTAGGTATCGCTATTGATCCCGTTGGAGCAGCCGCACCCAGAAGCATGTTAAGCATGGGACTATGGATTCTTGCATACTTTCGTTTTCCTGCAACAGACAAGGACTAGTAACGGAGTATGGCAGCCTTGCGGTGATAATCATCACCTCAGTGCTGCATTAGAAAGGGGGGAGTGCTTGTGAAGGTCTGCGTTACCGTAACCAATATACTTTCAGGTTTTAAAAACAGTTTGATAAAATAAGCCATTCAGTTTTCATATAATCTGCTGTTTCACAGCAGTGAGATCTTTTGGCCTTTTTACGTGTATTATTTTTCCTTTGTTTTTGTGTTCCCACTCTTTTCCTCTGTAGGTGCCACCATAGATCCACCCCCCTGCATACCCATGGAGGCCCAATTGTTATTAGTTAGTTCTAATCATGGCAGAGAGTTGCAAATGTTCAGCCCACAAACATGTAAATCCTTTGTTCTGGAATTGTATAAATACACTGGTGTAACCAATTAAAAGTTATAAGCAGGAAACAAATCTAGCTTTGCACATCCACAGGGATCTTACATAACCAAGTACACAGAGGAAAGGCAGTCAGATACAGTGTTTGACCTTTCAAAGGAAGTAATTGCTGCAGGATGGAATCACATTGTTGTGTGTGGCCTGAGCTCACAGCTGAATCTGAGAACAAGGATAAGGACTACCTATCCCAGGCAGCTTTGCAAAACAGGAACCCCAGAGTTTAATACAAATGTAGCAGGGATTTTCAGGGGTTTCAACTAATGAAACCAAAGGGATTTAGTAAACATCACCGTGTAAATGTTTATTTTATGTAAAAAAAAAAAATTTATAATAAAAAAAATAAAAATAGTTTGCATACACTACTGATTCTTTTCTATCAGATGTATAATCCAGGAAACTTAAATGTGCTTTAAAAGGAAAAACGTCTTTTCTTAGATCTTTTATTTTATTCAAAGTTGCAAAGGGGGGCTGTGAATTTGGTATTGATTCATTAGCTGTGAAAGTTTTGTTACGCTGTCTGACCCAGTGGTTCTCAACAACCATTCCTAGGACCAGTGCCAATCCTGGATACTTTATCTGCTGGACCTGATGCTTGAGGAGAGCTTAGCACAACCACTATTAGGCTGTTGTATAGACAATTTACAGATGGTACTTACCTGCAATTAAAATGTGCTCTATGCAAACCAATGCACAGCTAGATGAAAGTTTAGTAGGCCACATAAAATTTCACCCTGTTAAATATGTTTTGGTTCTCACAGCCGGTCCCCCATAAGCACTGGAAGGTAAACCGCTAATCCACAAGAGTAATGGGAGGTAATCAGCAGGTTGTCAGAGCAAAACAGGTTTACAATCCCTGGCCTAGAAAACTTATCTGCAGGATGTATAAGGAGAGATTGTGGGTTATCAAAAACATTTTAAACCTTGAAAACGATACAGTTTGCAAAATAAATAAATGAAGGTCTTAGAGGACTGGAGAATCATTCTAACACCTGTAAATGGCCCTCTGGTGTAATGTGTAAGTTAGTGATGTTGATCTACCGTTACCAGAGCATGATCATGGTTGGCTTGCTTACCTTTGAGATTCTGGGAATATCTATTATAGAGAGCTTGTGTTACGATAAAAAAATAAAATAAAAAAAAAGTAATGTGAAGTCTTACCATCAGGTCTGGCTGAATGTATGTACGTAGATGTGCGTGTTGTGTATGTTAATGTGCATAGCAGAGTCAATCTTTGGTAAAATTGATTGTTTAATAAAAGATTTGGTTGTGAAAGTAATATATTAGTATCAGCAAAACAAGACAACATTAAAAGCACTTTGTAATGCCATTTCCCCCCCAGAGCCTTCTTTTAGTTATACACATTGAAAGGGTGTTCTTAAATATAACATACTAGCTCTACCTGGAATTATACTTCTGTATTATAAAAAAATAATAAATTAAAATGACTGCACTAGAAATTTTGATTTGTTTGTGCGATTGTAGATTTTAGTCACTGCCATTATTATATTTCTTGGTAGAGCTGCGAGTGTGATTATAAACAGAAGACAAACAAGCAGTTGGATTTTTTCTTTTTTTATGATCAAGTTTGTATATTTTCCAACATAAAGAGCTTATGATACGGACTTAATCCGACAGTTACCTGGCTCTGTATTTCAAGCTTTAAATGTGATAAGGCAATACTTTGTTGGTTATCGATGACAGTCCAGTTGATATTATTTAGGGATTCTCTTCAGACCCAAATTTTACTGGGAAGTTAATATCAGAAACCAAGCTGTTATAGATTTAAGACCGATCAAGAGTTCAACTAAAAAAAAAAAAAAAAAAAAAAAAAAAAAAAGTTTCTCTCTTCCCCCATAGTGGTCACTAAACTCAGCTGAAAGATGTTGAATATGCATTCCCATTAGCTGTAGTCATAACTTGTGCCAAGGAGTTATCACCAGTATGGTCTAGCCACTTTGGAGAGGATGATCCTGCTGTCTGAATCTGGCCCTGAAAAATAGAAAGAACATAAAATTACCGTACATGAAGTCTTGTATGACTTTTCTAGCCTAGTCGGTATAATTAGATTCTTTCAAAACATGATCAGAAAAAACATTAAACCACTAAATAATTTTAGTGCACCAGCAGAGTAATAATCTACACCATAGTGGTTAAGTCAGACTTTAATCCTACTGGAGATACCTTTTATTGGTGCCATTCTAAGGATTCCTGCGCCATTGAGATCACTATCATTTAGCTTTGACAGATTAAAAATGATTATATATATATATATATATATATATATATATATATATATATATATATATACACACACACACACACACACACACACACACACACACATATATATATATATATATATATATATATATATACATATACACACACACACATATATATATATATATATATATATATATATATATATATATATATATATATATATATATATACATATACACACACACACGATACAGCCATATATTTATTGTGATCTAAAAGCTGGAAACATTCCAAAACTCAGCAGGAGGCAGTAACAAGGTCTAGTATTTACCTGCCCTGCAGACCCTACTAAAGACTCAGCTGTTAGCATGGGGTTGCTTTGCGTTGTTCTAGGCATTTCATCAGGTGCCAGTATATCCAGCGGTGTTCTTGAAACATCTTTTAAGGGATGATCAGCAGAAGGATCGAAAAGCAAAGGAGAAGGAGGGCACTGCATGCCATCTCCCACAACATCAAGGTCCTAGTGTGGAAAGTAAAGTGTGTGAGAAACATCAACATGATAGGGCTATGGGAAATATGCTTAATATTGTAAATAAAAAAATAAATAAAAAAAAAAGAAAAGCAAGACTCACATCGCTGAACTCCAAGGGCAAGTTTTCTGTAGGCTGCAGTTCAGCCGTACTCAGATAAAGCTCCACAGGAGCCACATCCATCTGCTCTGGAACAACTAGCACTGGTTCCGATTTGTACATAGGCGATGGTAGCCGATAGTGCAGAGGGCAGTAGGGCTCTTCAGAGAGGCTAACTGGAAGAGCCTTATTACAGGGGACCTCTTCAGAACCTGCACATAGCTTAAACAGAACTTGATTACTGTCCTGACAAATATCTAACCATGTGGAAGTTAAGGAAGACACTTCAAAAAAGTTACTTGACTAAGCCTTTTTAATTAACAATTAAATTCCTGTAAGAAATGTTACATTTAAATAGCAAAATGTAAAAGTTGTAATGGAATAATTCCTACGCCAAAAGGATCAGAATCAATATGTATGTTGGCATTTTAAGATGCACTTTCTATCACAATGATTGAGAAGTGTAGGAATATAGTAGGACATATGTCTAAAACAGTGCAGACAAATCCCAGGAGCCACTTTGATTCTATCTTTATACCTAAACACAATTTAATATAGTTATATCTTTATACAATTCATGGCTCCTAAAATGTTTTGTGGGCTCCTAACAATAGCTTTCAAGTTTCAGATAAAATGGACAGCAGCAGCATAATGTATTAGAGATTCCCAACACATCTGTACCATATATACACCAAAGTCTTGTTGAAGCAACATTTTATTTTCATGTAAATATAGGATAGCCGTTTTGCAATAAAATTTCTCCCTTTTTACATTCATGATCTGCTTCATCATTGAACCTTTAAAAATCTGTGGCTTTGCAAGCAAAATTGATATGTTATCTTGCTATTGGTGACCACTTATGAATATTCTAAAATAAAAATTGGAAACTAGAAAGAAAAAATAAATAATTAAAAAGCCACAGAGTATAGATTCCATCTTTTTATGGGAGATTGAAGCTCGAATTAAAAGAAGAGCAGAGAATAGATTACGGACGCCAAACAAAATATGTATTTTATTTCACTAAACCACTATACCTATATTTTCACTACATACTATGAAACCAATTGTACCTTCCAATTGAAATGGCTATAACAAAAAGCATTCCTACAGCCAACAATTCACAGGAAGTCATTCCTTTGGGCTCCTGTTTGAAACCAGTGGCTACAATAAGCCACCAGCCTTGATTCAGGGCCATGTCAAAGAACTCTAAACCTCTGACAAGTTAAACTCAGCAAATTCCTCCTATTTGCACTACACCACTGCCATGTAAAGGATACGCGATAAGCAGTGTCTTGTCATGGGAAGGCTGGCATTAGAGCAACGCACGTCCTCAACAAAGGCTAGGCATCGCTGGCTGGAGCGGGTGGTATGGGGCTGTGGGGAGGAAAGAAAAGAAAATCATCAATACAAAACAATTACACATAAAAATCACTAGTATGTAACCAGATGTCAGAAAAAAGCACTGCTTACCAGTGATTATATGCAATAGCTATAGTCTTAACGCTCTATGAAAAGCATAGATCTAACTGCTGTGAGCAGACTGTATTGTGCTCAGTAAAGGGAGCAGGGCTAATGTGTGTAGTCAATAGAATCGCAGCCACAACAAAGTTTTCCCTTCAATATAACCAACTATGTAAAGGCAGCAAGGGTGAAGCCAATGACATAATGGATGGGACAAATCACTTCATGTTCCTGCCTGCTTCCAGACCGCATGCAGAGCAGCCCACATGTAGGTAGAAAATTGTTTTGTTTTTTTTTTTAATTAAGAAAAACTATAAAAATGTATTAATTTGCAAACAGCATACGTTTTTTTCTCCGTCCAACAAACCAGCAAGGGCATGAGTGAGTAAAAAAAAAAAATGATATATATATATATATATATATATATATATATATATATATATATTATTTTTCTTCCCCTTTTCATTTCTGCATGAATAATTTAACTGATTAAAGATGGCCACTCTTCTTACGGACATTCTTTTCCTCAGTAGGCCTACATTTATTGTTCTTCACACACACAAACACCAAAAATTACATGTGCTGAGGATAAAATTATGCTGTGTAGCTTAAAGTGGACATTTAAGAAAAAACGTTTATAAAAAAAAAATACATTATTGCAACAGGCAGTGCAGTCTGTCTTATGCGCTCTGTACTATCAGTTATAAGGTGGAAAAGGAGTTTATATTTTTAAAATGGATTAAGAATCGACTTGTCATTTTAGTTTAGAACTTGAAGTCCTCCCACAAAAATCTGCATAAATAGTAAGGTAAGGCTGCAGTCAGTTACACATGTACATTGTCTTTAAAAGCAGAGGGTGATGGTGCAAGTGTTCTGTTTAAAAAGCTTTGTTTCATTGGTAAGTCTTTGGTTTGATTGCCTTGAACTTTTTTGTTGTTTATTTTAATCATGTGTTGATAAATAAAAATAATAATAATGAGAAGCATTGACAACATTTTATAACCAGCCACTTAACACTCTACTTTTAATTTTAAAAAGTATGAAAGCTAAACCAATTATGTGAGTGTGTGTATATAGTATATAATATATATATATATATATATATATATATATATATATATATATATATATATATATATATATATATATATATATATATATATATAATATATATATATTTTTTTTATTATTTCTTGATTAAAGGGCCAGTTGATTTAGCACAACTTGGAGCAAAAAACGAAATCCTAAATGAAGTGTCTGTTTACACAAGTCACTGGCAGTGCCCACAGAGACAGCTCCGTGAAGAGCATAAACAGAAGCAGTTAACACTTCACTAATTCATCTGTGCAGATAAAAGACTGCTGGAATCAGCTAAAGAGTATAGCTGGGGGTTAACATCTACTGCAGTCGTGAATAAACTATAAACCTGTGTTCACAAAGCCTTCGGTGTTGGCAAATGTTGTTAATCATGGTACGTCAGGACTGTGTTTGTAAACAGACCTTGGATTTTTTTGTGCTCTAACACACCATGACGAGCACTTCTAGTGAGGTAAATGGACCTTTAATGATAAACACTAATGCACATAGCACTGCCAGCTGCTTATTATTGCTTTATCTAGTTTTGGGTTTTGCACTGCAACCAAAAGGAAGCTGCTGGCAACTTGGAGTGCATGAAGCTGCACTATGGACAGTCACAGCTTGCTGCTCATAGACTTTACATAGTACCACACTCTAAGAAATAAGAGGAGGAAGGTAGGTCAGCTTGGCAGCCTCCTGAACTAAAAAGTAAAATCATAATTTTATATTTGTTATTCACCTTTACAAAAGGGCTTTAATTTTGTTGGATGCAACTTGACATGGTTTTCACTAGAGCTTTCATTTAACAGGTCCAATATATTACATACCTGCTGTGATGCTCCCTCAGTTGCTAAAATGCGTCTCTCTCTCAGCTGCCGATGGAGAAGAGCTTCTATCCCATAACGCTTTCTGTATCGACGCAATGCTTTCAGTCTCTTTAAGCTCTCCCGTTCCTTAGAAGAGAGCCCTTCAGAGCTAGTCAGAGGACTGGTGCCTAAAGACATGCAGCAGGGGAAAAGGGACATTATATGTGCGTTTGGTTTTTGTCTTGGATCCTATATGCCAGGTGTAAAAAATTTGTACCCTGGCTCCCATAGCTAGCAGATTTTTTTTTTCTAAAATAACATTACAGTATATGAACAAAAATAAAATACAAACTAGAAGCCATGATAGAAAAAAAGTTCCTTTCAAATCCATTAAATAGGAAAATCTTTTAGAGGGCCAGTTCAGGTCAATTACACACCATAAAACCATTTTTTTTTACTGTGGTTTCCTTATCCAAGGGTTTATGTTATATGTTAAAATACATCTCGCTCTCTCTCTGCAAGAAGTACACTTACCAATTGTTTCATGTTCTGTTTTAAGGCTATGTAAGTAGTTGCGCTTCTTTTCTTTCAGTAAATGTTGCAGTCGCTTGAATTGATCAATATAGAGAGATTGAAGTCGAATTAGCTTCTCTCTCATAATGAGAGTCACCTCTTCAGCTGTGTACACTCCAGCATGCCTGAGGAAAAATTTAAATAAGTAAACAGGACATTCTTGCCTCATAGCTTACAGCTGGATCCTAGAGATATCTTTGTTAATCGTACTTGAAACAGGTTTGTGGTTTTGTTCAAGAAAGACAACCATTAAATGTATTCCCTATTTATGTAACTATATAGTGATCTGGACGCCTCCATTGTTATTTTCTATCACCTACCCCTGTTAGAATGTTTGTCTGCTTTTCAAGCAGGAACAGAAGAGGTCAATACTACATACAACAGGTATTTCAGAGCACTGAAATCTGTAAGGCAGGGAATCTAATTTGTCTATTTGTACTTTTACCTCCTAAACAGGTTTCCAAAGGTATAATGTATCTTTATAAAAAAACTTCCTTTCACAAGCATATAAACAGCTTTTTCTTCACTCCTCTCAAAAAAAAATAATAATTATATTTTAGTTGATTTTTTTATCATCATGCAAGATTGAGGCTCTAAATACAAGGATCCTTAAGTCACCATAGATAGAGGGTGGATAAGCATATGTAAAAAACAAACACTTTCCTTCTTTACATTGCTGCTAAAAAGAGTAAGGACTGCTTGAAGTCAGTGGTCATTTGCTGCCTGCCTCTAAGCTGCTTTGGTCTTTTATAAATAAATATATATTGAGCTTCTGCTACTGGCGAGACTAATTTGAATCAGTGGTGCAGGTAAAGGAATGAGTTCTCCAATATTTAGCGGCTTATCAGATATATCATTTTTCATAACAATGGATGTGGAGAAATACCCTATTGGTTAAGAAGATGATCTGTGAGGTTGTAGACCTCGGTTCTAGTTCCAAAGTTTTTTTTTCTCCAGGAGTCCTTTAACAATTGTGTACAAATGGTTTGAGATTAAAGGCTTGTGGTGGTTTCTTAAGTAAGCCACAGATTGTATACACCACATTTTTAAATTCACACATAGTGTTCCTTCCAATTGAAATGGCTGTACTGACAAACACTAGCATAGCCAACAAAATCACAGGAAGTCATTCCTTTTGGCTCCTGCTTGAAACCAGTGGCTACAACAAGCCACCAGCCTTGATTCAGGGCCATCCCAAATAATTAACGAAAATATGCAATGAAATGTATTGCTATAGCTGTGCCGATAGATTTTCTCGGTGCCACAAAGCTGCAAGAAGGGAGAACACCACCAACTCTCATCCTGACCGCACATGAGAATTATTAGGGATATGTAAAGAAACAAAGTAAAAATTTATGGGTATTTAATAATTTGTTAATAAAATATACATATTTGGGTAAACCAAAAAAAATAAAAAAAATCAAGGTGGCTTTTAAAAATGATATCTGATTATTAGTGTTGTAAATTCTAGCAGTCCTTTTTACTAGGTACATTGAAATTATTTATTATATTTAAAATGTATTTATAAATAGCCATAAACGTGTAAAAGAACCAATGTAGCTGTCACACAGGATAGTTACATTTGTTATTATTTAAGTATATTTGTTTGTGGACCTGTACATATTTATTAGCTACACAAGCCTATGTAAATCACCTTTAATGTAAAAAAAAAAAAAAAAACAAACACACACAAAGCAAAAACAAACAAAAATAAAACAGACGCTTGTAAGGTGCGTGAAGGACCAGGATTCCGCCCAGGAAGGAGTTTCCTGAGGGCCAACGCGGGAGCTGTAGCAAACACTAAAACCTTGACCATGGCAAGTGTTCCACGTGTGGAGGCTTAGAATGGCTCCCGAGGAACATGCCAGCAAACCAGTGAGGTAATCTCACATGCACTTTAACATTCAGGCATGCAGTTTGGGATCTGGTGGGGGTGAGATGGATCAATTAACCGAAGGCCGCAGATACACCAAGAAGAGAGTATTGCTCTCTCTACCGTCCAGCGTAACCAGACAGAGTGTGACAGACTGGAGGAGCACAGTGTGTATATGTGTATATATATATATATATATATATATATATATATATATCCCAATACCTTTGTGATTTAGATGGACTTTGATCTTAATCTATCTCAGGGGGAAATAAGAAGAATGGACAGATTAATTCCCCAAAATAAAAAAACAATGCTAAGAAAGAGAAGGAAAAAGATGAAAAAAATAAATAAAAATAAAAAGAACAAACTCAAAAATCTACCTCCTATTTCTTTTCCCCAAAGAAAATGGGAAAAGGAAAAGTTTTCAATCGCTCACAAACACAGCAAGTTTCCTTGGATGAATCCTCCCTTCCAAGTTTAGATACTACGGAACCCAAAACTATAATGGAAGATCCTATTTAAGGGAACCAGGAACACTAACAATGTCTTAGATGAAGAAATTGCTAGTGGAATTTCAAAACTCCTTGAGGAATTAGATTATATCAGAGGTTACAAATAATAAAAAAGCCATCAATGTATTCTGATAGAATTACAGAAATGGAGAATAAACATGAAAACGTATGGACCGATAATAAAAAAAAATAGTATCAAAAGTAAATTACTTAAGACTAAATATACAAACAATTTAAGAATACAGGGTATTCCAGAAAATATTTTATTTAAGGAACTAGCATTGAATGTAACAATTTTTTGACTCCTTAGTCAAACCCTTAACTACATGAGAAAACAAGATAGTAAAACTTGCAGGTAAGGGTATCCTATGGAGTTTTTCAAAGGATTCTCCCTGAGACATTATAGTTAAGCTACACTTTTACTCATATAAAGAAACAATTCTGAAAATCAATATAGAGAGTTCAAGCAATTTGAGGCTCCCTATGATAAATTAACTATATATTTGGATTGCTCTAGTGAAACTCTCCAGATGAGGAAAACATATAGAGTTTATAAGCTATATTCTCCCTCCTAAAGATTTTAGTAGATGGGATTTCCTGTGAAAAGTTTAATCTTGAAAGTATCAGAAGAGAACAGTGGACTCAATGAGGGAAGCAGAGAAACTTCTGTTAGAGTGGCAAATCCCCTGAAAAACTCCCTACATGAATGGAAAAAAGTGTAGAATACAACCTTCTTGGAAAGAGAAGGGGAAAAATAAGGAGGGGGAATAGATTGGTAGGGGAAGAGGAACGTGGAGAGAGAGAACATTTGATTGGTGGAGGTGGGAGAGAAGAGAAGACAACTCCTACTCTCTTCCCTTTCCCAACCTCCCCCCCCCCCCTCCACCACCACCCTCAAGATAGATGCTTATAATCTTGGAGATCTCTCATGCACCACAATTTTTTTTGGTTTTGACTATAATAAATTAGCAATAAAATAGATATTAAAAGGACACAACACTATAAAAGTTTGCATCGATAGAAGCAAAATTTAAAAATATATGAAAAAGGATAAGCTAATATAAAACATTTTTTCCACATTCAAGAGATTTATTTTTCCCCAACCCCTCACTATATGACCCACTTCACTGCCCACACAAAACAAGAGAACAAATACTGCACTCCCTTCCACTTTTTTTTCCCCTGCTTATCTCACTCCAGCTAAACTTCTCTGGTTTACATCTGAATTCAGAATTCCATCCTCGTGGCCATCTATATTGAAAGAAGACTATTCATTAGATCTGTATACAAACTTTACTTTCAGAACATACAGAAAAGTGGAAAAAAAGAGTAAGGGTTAAAATGTGATTGCTATGTACAGAACTAGAAATCCATACAATTCTGGAGTAAATAACTTCAGATATTAAAATATTTGTCTCAAATCAATGAATCTACCTTATTTTGATACTAATTAAAGCTCTTCTTTCTCTATTAAAATTGAGATAAGTTGTAACCATTCTTAAAAAGTAGCTTGAGATTTTTGTCCGAGACAGAACATTTGTTGAACTCTCCTAATGAGTAATCCGCAAAATTATGTATTAAAGAAGGTTGCGAGTTTGCTCCTTAGATAATGGACCAGTCTCTCCTAGTGGATCAGCTTCGAAAATAATAATGACCGTAAATACTACTATACTGTTGAGAGAATAAGTATGGATGTTTTTTTAAATGTAAATGTTATTGTTTAGATTGTAAATTGTCATATTTGTACGATTGTTCTTTGGTATTTAGGAAACCATCATGAAATGTATTGCTTGCTATATATCTAGGGAAAGTGCTTGGTTCTTTGGATGGATTAAATTGATAAATACAGGTCAAAGCGTCAACTGATCCCAAACCTAGAATGGCTTTAGGCTTTAAAATAAATTCACAACATGCTAAAGGGCTGAATAAGGCATTTAAGAGACAAGCAATGTTAAATTTCTTTCATAAAGAAGATGCAGACATTGTCTGCATAGAGGAGACCCACTGGTTGAAAGGTAAGGAGTTAAGTTTGCTGAACCAAAATTTTGAGGTGAGAGCTAGTTCAAGGTATAAAAACTAAAGAGGGGTGGCTATACTTTTTAACAAAAGGAATGCAATAACAGAAGAATATACACAGCTTGATATAGAGGGTAGATTCATCATATGGTTGGGAACTATAAATAAAGAACTATATACAATTGTAAATCTCTATGCACCTAATCAACATCAAAATAGATTCCTTGATATTATGTTAAAATATATTTAAAGATTTAAAAAAAAGGGACATTTAATAATTAGCGGAGATTTAAATATAATCTTAGACTCACGGTTAGATCAATAATAATAAGTCAATTAGGATGGCCAGAAAGTTCCATGAGAGTCTGTTAAAATGCAATATTTTTGAAGGATGGAGAACTCTACATGCAGAAGAACTAGATTATACATTTTATTCACAATGTCATAAAACATACACTAGAATATTTCTTTAGTAGATCAAACAATAATGGATAATATTACCGAAGTTGAAATAGGCTCTATATCATCTGACAATGCTTGCGTGAAACTATATATAAAGATTTTACAGTTACTTGTAGATTAAAAAAAAAAAAATATGGCTCTGGCAACAAAAAAAATAAGTATAGATTATAGTCTCCAAAATTAATATGTTTGCAGATGATACAGTAGTCACAACCACTGAACCTACAAAATCATGGATTAATAAATTAAGAGGAATAATGACCCATATTTTATTGGTAGCTAAATGGCTAAAATCGCTTTGAATGGGAAAAAGAGAAACAATTCCAACTTGGAATCAGTTAAAGGAAATAAATAGAAACAGACAGATTGAATTAGATTATTTATATTTAAAAAGAACTTTGAGTAAAACAATTCTAATTAAATGGTATTTCTGGGATCAGTATATATCTAACATGTCATATATATGCTTTTGCAATGTTGATTTCATAGACAATTACAAAAACAAAAAACACACTTACTTTAGAGGGTCCTCATGGTCACTATCCAAGCTGTCAGCTTCACTATCAATGTCACCTCTCCATGTCTGATCCACCGTCGCAGGGTCCTGTTCGCTGTCACTCCAGCTATCCTCATCTAATAGAAAGACTAACTGAGTTATTACAATCCAATATTACTATGGCTATACCATAATTACCAACTCTATTTGTATTTTCACTAATAAAATCCCTTCTAGTTTAAGGCTCCTTGTTTTCATATCGTTTTCTAATGACTAGCCACATTAAAAAATAAATAAAAATAAAATTCTGAAACCGGACACGTATCAGTAATGGGGGATAATTGTTCTATGTAAAGTGAAGAAAATTATAAATAAAAAATATTCTTGTAAAGAAGTGAAGTCTGCCTTTCCTTGATATCATGAAAATGATCAAGTGACATTAAAAACGAACAGTGAATTGCTGCCTTTATATTATGCAGTTTTGAATAGCATAAATTGATAACAGGCAAGATGCTTTTAAAAAAGTAAACTAAAGCGATAAAAAGTAAACTAAAGCAATAGTCTACTGCAAATGTCTTCAGACATCGCAGAACCTGCTAGGCTTAATTTATTTTTTAAGCTACATATTTAAAATTTTATTTGGTACATATATTTCTCCCCAGTGCAAGTGTCTCCCCTAATCAAGGTGATTGGGTGGAGATTCAGGAGGATTATAAGAACTTTACAAGTGACAACAGAACACAAGTTTTCTGAAAAAGGTATTTTGGTGCAGTCAATATTTTGGCCATTATTTATAGACCTACAAAATTACACACTAAAAATGTGTTCTCTAAAAAGGAGAAACCACACAAGTGTTAGGGCCATGACTAAAACAGAGTAACTTAGCAACAGCTGTTACATACCAAGAATCCTGCTCGCTTCACTTCGGCTGCTTTCTGGTGTCTGGGTGCCCAGCTCACTACGGGTGTAGGAGCCAAGCTGGTACAACAGAGACTCTGCTGTTGGCCTCTGGTTTGTCTTTTTCATTTGTGCCTGTACTGCCAGGGCATTCTTGCGTGCGTGCTCAGCACAAAATGAAGCTCTGTCAGGAGAAATTAAATAAAAGCTCTTAATGTCACAGACATAAATTAAAGGGTTAAATGTAAAGACCCCCCCCCCCCCCCCCCGACAATCCTAAGGGTTGGATGCACAGTTATGAAGCCCTTTAATACTTAACAGGGCTATATTTCGTCTTTTCCAATAAAATTGATTGGGTGTCTTACGGTGGCGAATACAGCTGGTAAGCTCTGTGTCCCTTTAATATTCAAAGTTTTGAGTACTTAAGAATATCACACATTTTATTTTTGAGGGAATTAGTCCTATGTATCTGGAGTGCAGAATAAAGTATGGGAACACAAAAAGCACAAAAGACAGACATCACTGCACACCAATGCATGGAAAAGCAGGTTGCCCATCCAGACTTCAACAGATGGGCAAATGGCACTCTACATGATACGGGCGCAAAGCAATTCACCAGAAGCAAAACGACCACTTGAGTATGGTAGTGTGTGGGTTGGTGTCCAGCTATAATATATATATATATATATATATCAGATTTTGTATTTGAACTTTATTTGCTATCAGACTGAGCACCACTGAGTGTGAAATTATATGTACTCTAGCTCTTTGCCTAGGTCTGCAATATTTAATTAAAAAGAGTCAGCAGATCATCTAGAATGAGGTCTATGATCCACAAATAATTTAGGCAATTGTATTTGATTTAAAAAAAAAAAAAAAAAAAACATTTGTATACAAGGTTTTCTAAAAACATAAAAAAAAATATAATATAGAAGAGAGGAAATGAGAGCATATTACAGCCTACATTATGTTTTACAAATGCCGTTTCTATTTAAAGAATACAGACATAGTATATTATGCCCTTTATTTTCAAACATGCTTATAATTCTAAATGTTAGTATTCTAGAAGGACAAATAGATACTAAACAGCTAAAAAAGATGCATTGTGAATTTTAGTAATTAGTAACACCGACTGTGGTTTGCTTAAGATACATTGGTAAAATGTAAATAAAGCATATTTTCAAGAGCAAATTATATAAAAACACTCTAGGGGAAACAAATGGATCACTTGTGAGTATCTTACAGAAATATATAAAACACTGATGTCTAAAAAGGGACACTGTGGAGATAAGAAATCATGACCATTTGCTGTATGTTGCCCTGGCAGCCCCTCATCTTCATTCCATTCATTGGGGCAACCAGTAAGCTGTGAATTTCCATATTGCATTGTATGATTCACACAATACTGTCAGCATCTTCCTACTGGCCCACAGTGCCAGCTTCTAGGGTAAGAGCCAGACACTACATGGCTATGTGAAGAAACAGGAAACTGCAACAAGGAGATACACAGCTTCCTGCACAGTTTTTGGAATTTAACTGGGCTGCTTTCAAGGGTTATTAAATAATTTTGGTTTATTCACATACGGGCTATCCAAAACAAAAACACTCCATAAACGTATTAAGTCCAAGAAACTGTGACCAAAAACACTGTCCTACAGGACTATATTGAGAAAATCATAAGACAGAAGGGAGGAAGGGAAAAGGACAGAGTTCCAAATAAGGTAATTAAAGTTACAGATTTGAACATGCATGTTATTAATTGGACTTTATTAAAAATAGCATCTTAAATTAAAATGTAATTTTATAATCCCCATATCAAGCATGGCCTGTTAATGTAATGACTACACATAATCACAATTGACTTGTCTTGGTCTTCCAGAATCGTTTTCAGTCTAAAGACACGCAACATTAAGAATAAGCAGGTGCAAACCCCAGGGAGCATCTTGAATAACTTGAGCAAGTAATTCCTTGGGTCAGCAAATGCATATTCTTCTTAATGTAAGATGGCTTTAGATGTATAACAATTCAGACAGACCCTTAGGAGTAAATGGCAGTTATGAGCAATCATTACACTGACCACAACCAATTCTTGATCCATAGACCAGGATAAAAACAAAACCTTTAAAAAGGGTAAATTTAGTAAAAGCAGATACACATAACACTCAATTTATAGAGTGCTTGATAATTAGTTTTAAAGTATACCATATTTGGAAATTCAGCTAAGCCCCTTCAAGGCTTAACAGTTAAATGTCACACCTATGCATTGTAATGTATGATCTCGTCATTCCGGATGATGTCATTATCAGATTATATCATCTGCGTTGCAAAGTGTTTGAGTACACTTCAACATCTGTCCCCTTCATTTGACTTTACTAGCAAATGCAGTGACTTTTATAAGCCAATTGTATTTAATCTGTATTGGAAAGGATACTGTTCTGTTAAGATTCTTCCACCCACAGGGAAAAAACAATTATACAATCTACTATATGCTAAGAAAACACATATTAGATAAGCATGGTTATATTACATACACAATTGCATAAGCATATACAGAAATACATTTTCACATCGCAGTCTTCCCACAAAGCTGGAGACATTGCAATTGTGTACATAGGTTGTATCAGAGGTAGGAAAAAGAGCAGAATATAATCTCATGTAAAATAATGCAAACTGCTGACATTTTGTAAAATTAACTAAAACTAAGCTCAACACAGTATATAGTCATTAATCCAGGGATTTGACATATTTGTATAAAATGTAGGAACCAGACATATTTTAGGATTTAGGGAATGGTTTATATATAGCACTATATATATATATATATATATATATATATATATATATATATATATATATATATATATATATATATATATATATATTACAATTAAAATGTTGGACGCTAGAAGAAAAATTTAGGAGCCGTGACAGGATTTTTTAAAATTAACTTATTATTGAAAACTGAAACTTGAATGCCTCCTACAATGAAGGCACTCTTCTATCTGTTTTACTACATGTATTGCATTACTGCTGGGCAATACAAAGCACAGGCTTCATTCTCACCCGTCCTTTTTCTCCGGTTTAGGGGCTGCATTAGAACAACGCCGGCCATTCTTTGTGGATATGTAGCTGCACTGCTTGTAAGGAGCGCTTCTGTCTTCCAGAATGTGCTTGATGCAGTACTCATAGCCCTCCATGCGTGGTTGGGAGCATGGTCTATGTGAGTAGGAGCAGGACAATGCTTCATGAGTCCTGGGGATAGGTGTCAATCTGCCCCTACTGGTGGGCAAGACATGGATTCGAATCCTATTCATGTTTAAAACTGTATATAAAATAAAACACACAATTAGCCCCTGTATAAAATAACCAAACACAATGACTGAACACATCAATATAAACAATGTCATCAACAATTAATTAATGATACATCCACAATTATGGGCTTTATTACATATATACAATTATACAGTGGTTTAATCTGCAGAAATGTCAGAATGTCCCATTGGATATATTAGTAAAATGAAGACCCACAATGCTTTTGTCATCTAGATGATTGATTACCCAGGCTGATAATCTGACACCACGTGCTTGTGCTCTCCAATAGATAACTAGACTGCTCATCCAAGAGTGTATACATCACAACTTATTAATAAGTTTACTTCAGAAATACAGCAAGAGCCTCTATAGTGTATTGGTGTAGTCAGCATGCCATTATATATATAATGATATAGCAGATACATCTCTATAACATAACAATATGTAGTAATATGCAGGTGTGAGGACATGTGACCTGTCTGCCTATACACAACCCCCCTATTATATGCACACCATGAGCCTGCCAGCCCTGCCTTACAAAAGTAGCTGAGCACACACTTTACATAAAGACACGGTTACTATTAACATCTGTCCTTACAAGCTTGCAATCTAATCACATGTAGTGTAATATGTAATTGCCTAGACCCAAACCCCACATGTGGTAACACCCCGCTATCATATGTCCTCGAATGACTCAGCACTATCCCTCTCCGCGCCGCCATTTTACCTGCCTGGCCGCTCCTTTCACACTGAGAGAGAAGACTGCGAGAGCCTCTGCCTCACCCGTATGGCCACGCCTCACACAAGATACTGAGCGCTGATTGGAGAGAACTTCATCATTTACACAAACTACAACAAATGTCAGTGCCACGTGACGCGTTCTGATCAGCAATTGGATCGTGTTGTAACGCGAGAGAAATTTTCTTCCAATAAGGTACGAGGAAAATAAAAAGCTGCTTCAAAGGGTTCGTGTGGCTCGTAAACCGCTTGGCGCCATATTTCATACTGGCAGAAGGACGAGGAACACAACACGAGCATCATTATTCGCACACTGTATTGGCAGCTGACTCCGTACAGGTTTAGTGATCACAGCAAATAGTGGGGTGTGTTCAAATGAAGGATTGCCTGGTAATATCATCAGGTCTGACTGATGAAAACGCGGGCACTGGGGCATTGATTGCATCTTTTATGGGATAGTCTTAATGTAAATAGAATTAAAGCTATGTTATTCAGTTATTGTACATTCACAGAGCTCCTGACTTGTACCCAGTTACAGCAAACGCCACTTCTGGAATTGCTATTTTAAGGGAGATTTGATAGGAGCACTTGGATTTTGCAAAATACTTTATTTATGGGAAGTATATAACAAACTGACAGTATTGGAAGGCATGAGCATGAAGCATTTTATAGAGAAAAGCTCACCTTTAGGGGACTCTGATCTCTGTGATGGCTTGTGTCCGTCTCTCTGTGACCTTATGGGCCGCAGCACACCAGGGACATCTTGTGTTTGGTTGTGCTAACCCATATGGTTTTCTTGGCAAATATATGAGTGGGTTGTCAGTTCCTTCTCCAGTGGGCTGCAATTTGTCTGACCTCTCTGACCTGTCCATCTTGGATGACCCTACATGGTATAGCTAGCTCACAGCTTCATTGAAGCATACAAGCCCCTTCACCACAAGGTAGTGATCCAGAGGGCTCACAAGAAGCTTTTCTCCAAAACAAGTATTCAAACAAGTTTCCACAGAAATATATAAGCTTACAGGTTTCTATATTTGCAGGTTAATGTCTAAATTAAAATGTAATTATGTTCCACTGTATAAATATTCTACAATGAATAACTGACTAAAATAACCTTGTGCTTTTATCATTTTTAATATAAAAGTTTGATATGAAAACACAAATATGTTCAATGTGAACACTTCCTCTCTGGTTTCTTGCACATGGAAAAAAACACATATGTAATGTATAAAACATTCTGTTTTAGATACACATTAAGTCGTGCAGGACAGTGGCAGTCGGACTATTGTCCTCACAAAACTCTTCTCGCCCACTATGAAAGAAGGGTTCATGTCATGGAGCAGTTTCACTACCTTAATGCTGCCATTGATTACTCAAGTAATGGCAAGTACCCTCAATAAGCCAAGCTCCAGTGCAGAAACAACCGAAGACCTGACCAGCAGACAAGGTGCGACGATTTGCACTTACAGCCTTCACACTCCTAAAGGGGACACCAATACACTTCCATCCTTAGGAGACCAACCATAGAGTTGCCATGTAAGTAGTATATGTCACTTTTCCAGAACCATTGGCTTTATCCCACTGCAGAAGATGATCGTCCAGATATGTACGTGTGTGAATCTGTCACACACCATGCAATTTCACGGCAGCAGAGCAGAGAATCCATCATTGTATGCATCCAAACAGACAGCAAGATTAACCTACCAACCCATAACACTGTACATGTCATAAGAGGAGTCTGAAACTTCATTTTGTCTACCATTACGTCAACTATAGAAAACGGGCTGTGGCCTCTCCATCTAAGACCAAGCAAGATACCGTCTCATTTGGAGTTGTATTCTGCTTTAAGACCTTACATAAAGCATATGAATAAAGACTGGAGCCCTGCTGGTACTAACAGAATTTACTATTATGCTAGTTCACAATCTTAGAATTAATCTGGACTATGTGGAACTGCCACACATTGCTTACAGGACCACCATAGTACATTCACAAGTAAAGCTCATAGATTTGTATGCTGGACAGGCTATTCAAAACGGTATGCACTCTAAAATAAATAAAAGTTAACGTTTAGTTTTTAGCTTTTAAACAGTCGTCTCAAGCAAAGCTGCTTATATCTTCTCACCAGTGTCTATCAGGGGCATGGCTAGCTCTGCCTTGTACTAGACTATCATGTAGTCAAGAGCAGGCTGGGCTGATGCAAATGGCCCCGCCCTATGACATCATTAGCTCTCAGTAGTAATTCTAACATGCTTGGAGCTGCCCTATAGCCCCACCCCTCTGTACTGGGCATGCTCAATCTGAACATACCCTACACAGGTCAGATGTAATTTTAAGTCCAGCACACAGGAAGAGCTGGCAATGCCACTGATATACACAGGTAGGAGATATGCAGCACTGCTTGAGGAGAAAACAGACAGTTTAAAATCCAACTTTTATTTACTTTAAACTGCATCCTGTTTTTAATAGTATATGCCCAGCAAACAAGATGAGCTTTACTTGTTAATGCATTACAGTGGTCCTTTAAACATATAAAAACATCGCACACTGCTTCCAGCTCAGTTATTTCTTAGAGACACAATTTCTCTCTAATCAAGAGGATGACAATGGAAGATACCAAAATCACTACCCGTAATGTGACAGAATTAATGTAGACTATATTATCCGTCATCTCTTCTCTGAGACCTGGTCTCCCAGCTCATTAAGGGAATATTAATAGTTTATTTTGATTCCTGGAGACATCATAGCTTGTTTTTAAAATGTATACATACAATCTACTTACTTATTTCACTACTGTTTCTACTTCAAATACTGCACAGCTGTAGCAATATATTGTGGATTCATGATCACTTTGTATGAACACGATATGTGACTTCACTTAGATTACTTCTCCATGCTACCTGCAGTGTACCTCAAATCCCTTGGTTCCTCATTGTCCCCCAAAAATCATCAATCTGTACACCATGTATATCATGATAAAATAAATAATTACCTCTGGAGACTGCAGACTTTTGGTTTCTTCACAAAAAAAGTTCTGTAATTTCATGCTGGACCATGGACCCATGAGGCCTGATTTATAGGGCCGCTGTATCCGCCTGTTTGGGTGCCGTCCAGCTTCATAGGGGAGTAACAGCCAGAAAACAAATTGTAGAGTTGTGTGCCCACCCAACTGCTGACACTTTCTGGGAAGAACACTGCTTTAATAGTGTGAAGAAAATCTCTCAAAAGCATACCTTTTAAAATACTTTTTAATTGCTTTTGTTAAAAAATAATTGTTTGATAAATTGATCTTCTATTCTTCTATCTCTCTGCCCTCTCCCCAAATATCTACCAGGGCTCTTTTGCTTCAATTATTTTATTACCCTTTTGTAGGAATACAAATAATCTATATACTAAACAAAGTGTGGCTATGTTTATAAAATTTATTACTTTTAATAATTTAAGACTAAAAAAGGTTATTCTCTGGAGGGTGGTGACAATGAAAGCAATGCCTGTGTAGGTTACCTTTATCTTCAGTTGCAACAAGCCCATCATACAGAGACATAAACAAGTATTTGCCCCTTCCTGATTAATATTGCATATTTGCCACACTGGCTGCTTTGAGATCTTTTGACAAAATCTAATATTACATAAAGGGAACCTCAGTAAAAACATAACACTTTCTTTATGTAATAAACCAAGTTATCCAACACTCATATCTTATTGCCCACTTACACTTAACTGGTTTCTCCATCTTTAACTGCAACAAAACTCTTCATATATTCTTTCACATTGCCCACATTTTAGCCCACTCTTCCTCACAAGGCTGCTTTAATTCCTAAGTGTTATTTGTTTTTTTAGCACAAGCTGCTAATTTTGTGTCCTGCCACAGTATCTCTTTTGGGTTTACGTCTGGCCTAGAACACTCAAAACAAATATTTTGCTTCTGCTATTCTGATGTGGACTTGCTTTTGTGTTTTGGATCATTGTCTTGCTGTATGACCCAATTACGCTTCAAGTCGCCAACGGATGACCAGACGTTCTAAGGAATTTTCTGAATTAGAGAACACACAGTGGCCCAGGTCCTGTGGCAGCAAAGTAACCCCACACCATCACCTCTGTTTTTACTATGAAGTACTGTTTGCTTTACAACCGACATAATGCCATGTCATCCAAAACATCCACTTTTCACCCATCTGTCCATAGAGACATTTTAAAAGGGCTTGGAGATTATCTAGGTGGTGCTTGTTCTTGCTTAGCAGTAGTTTCTTCCTGGGTACTATCCCATAAAGCCCATTTCTGCCCGGTCCTTACTGATTGCGCAAGTTGAAGAGAAACCTGCAGTTATCTGGATGTTATTTAGGATCCTTTGTGACTTTCTAAATTATATTATGTACTAGCGACTTGCCCGTCAAAAATGACGGGGCAATAAAATAGTAAGGCAGGTAATGCTGTTTGCCACAGACAGTATGGTGGTCTGAGATCCTTCGGCGCTCATTGAGGGCCTCGCACTGAGCGCCTTTGGCACTTATTGCGAGCCTCTTGGTGTATTTTTTGTTATCAGAGGCGCTTTTGCTGTTATTGTAAGGTCCGCGCTGAGCTTCTTTTTGTGCTTATTGCAAGGCTGTCCCCTGGTGTAGTTTGTGTGCTATGAGCACAGTTGGCGCTCCTTGTGAGGCGCACAGTGAAGGGCTTTGGCATTTATTGCTATAGTGTTTTTTTGTTTTATATATGTAGGTTTTCATGATAATTAATAAGATAATAAATTAATATACTTTACCTATTTGTAAGTAATATATGCAGGAAGCATTGTGCTGAAGAGCTAACAATCTGTTTTGATGTTCCTGCAGCATACAATGTAGGTTTTCACTGTTGTGGAGCTGAGGTGTAAGTGTCAGCAATGTGTGCAGTGTGTAGTGTAAATAGGCTGCGTGTGCGAGGGGAAACAGTGTAGCTGGGTACTTCCGCATTCTGTAAGTTAGTGTAAAATGGCGGCGAATGTGTACGTGGTACGCGGGTGTGGATGATTTAGCTTCCTTGTTAATAGTGTATCTTGTACGGCTTTTTGTTTTGCGTCTTTAGGGGTCGTGTAGCCTTATTTTCGTTTATTTCGGCAGCCGTTTTTTCTCTCGCTTAGCGGATTTTCGAGTGTCTAAACTCGTTAAATTGGGCTTAAATTGAGGTGTAACTTCACTTCCAGATGTTGTGGGTGTCCCCCTTGCTGTGCGCAGTTCTGCTGTTAAGGTCGTATTTTTGCGAGTTCGTAATGTTTTTTTTTAAAGTCCTGTGGCTCATATTTTTTTGTGTAAGTCTGTATTTAGTCATTGCGTGTTAGATTATTTTTTTTCAAAGTCCCGCTTCTGTGGCTGTTTGTAACCACTTGTGAGGTGCCGTAGAGCCTCCACCTCCGCAAATGCGGCCCCTCGCAGCCCTCAGCTCATTGCAGCCGACGTGGGAGCCTCCACATCCACAAATGCGGCCCCTCAATTTGCAGCCTGCAATGAGCCTTTGGCTCATTGCATCTGCCGTTGGAGCCTCCACCTTCCGCAAATGCAACCCCTCGCTTTGCAAGAGTCCGCATTTGCAGCCCGAACTGCGTCCCCGCTTCGCGAGCTCGCAAAGCGTGACAACATTTTGTAGTTTGACAACTATTATATGTCATTATATGTGATGCCCTTGACAGGCCCATCCCTCCTAGCAACATTCACTACTGTTCCAAGTGTTTTCCATTTTGAGATTAAGGCTCTCACTGTAGCTCTTTCCCGACTTACTGAATCTTTTTGTTGCCTATCTTTGTTCAGCCCACTTATTCTTTTTATCACATTAATTGGGCTGATTTAACTATGGGGCAATTATTTTTCGCTAGTTCAAATTGGTGTTTGATAACTTTGTTCATTAAATAAATAAATAAAAACATGTTATTTGTTCACGCAGGCACCCTTGATTTACTATTAGATTTTGTCCAAGATTCTGAAAACATTCAATATAATAATACTAGTACCTTTTCCATCATAAATGACGGTGTCATGTTATGTTCAATTCTCTGTGCTCCCTCTGTGTGCCTCCCTTACTCCCTCTGCCATTGCGTCTGAGCGGCCCAAACGCCACAACTGCACATACCCAGTTGAGCAATTACCCTAGCGTGTTGCCAATCAACATGAGTAACGCCTGTGCAGGACACAGGCTACAAACTATTATAGTGGATGCAATAGAGGAGGAAATACACAAATACTTTTTCACAGCATATCTTCACTCTAAATTGATCATATACCTCACTGATCAAACATCTCACAGATTCATACTCATTACTGCAGTCATAATTCCAGGAGTTGTTGAAAATAACAATAAACAAGCAAAACACATATCTCTTCTGGCATAGATTCATTCTTCTACAGGCAAACTAGGCAGTGGCTTCTGAGCACTTTACATGCAAGACGGGTCCTCTGTCATCAAAGTCCTAATAGTCTCATCCTACAAATAATGGTGTATGGTGCAACTAATTTAGAAGTTGCACTGAGCTATTTATATTTTGTTTTGGTGGTTATGTCTGTGGGCACTTGATGACAACACCATGAAGAAGGTGGGCATCTGAAAGAAAGTTTGCTATAAGCTCACTTCCACAGAAAAGGAATACACTTCTTAATATTATTCTATCAGGGTTTCTATTATTCTTATTATTGAAATCACAATCTTCTATGTGAAGAAGTTCAATTACATCCTGCAGAATGGCTGAAGCATGTGCTGTTGCAAAAGGAACACAATGGACACAGTTTCACTGTTATTCGGCTTTAACATTTATTCAATGCAATGGATAAATAGAAATGTAATCTTTGCAAGATATCAAACATCTCATGGCAGGAATATAAAATTCATTTACAACATTCAAGCTGTAGTAAAAAGCCCTTGCTATAATTGCTCTGCAATCCTTGTTACTCCAGCTACTGACTGTTGAGATATTTTTGCGGGGCTCTGAATACTTACAGCAGAGATCGCTCTAAATGAATGATAGGTCTCAGTACAAGACCCAGCACCATATAACTTTTATTCCTGAGACACCCCCCACTGACCTACTTCAGGCAAAATACAGGTTTTGCTCTTTGGTCTGATGAGTAAAAACTAAAAAATGTTTCACTAGAATTTAGTCACTTTTTCTGTTGGAAAACATGAAAAGCTATAGGTACGTGTTAGCAGGGATGATCAGCATGCAGTATAGTTGTACTGTGTCCCAAGCCACATTCTACAGAAAAGGAGTGATGCATAGGCCTGAATGTAATAAATGCAGCAGCGCCACCTGTGGAATAACACGAACTATTTTCTTACTTTACAAATTAAATGAAGAATGTAAAACATACTTTTTATCTTCTAAGTCTGTAAATCAGGTAATGTTTAGATGGCTCTGAATGATGCTTAGTGGCCAATTTGTTTGTGCAGTAAATCCTTTATGTTTAGATACTCTCAGATGTTACCAAGTACACTAGTTGCCTGAATCTGAAATACTGATAAGAGGGTAGGTGACCATGACTGATAAGAGGGTAGGTGAGCTGTAGACTTCAGAAAGAAATTAAAGAAAAAATTAAATCATTAAAATGCAAAAACAATATTTATACTAACTTAATTGTCTTCAATCTAATAAGGGACAAGTTAAGGAGTGAGACCATACATTTCTATAAATTACAAGCCACCTGGCCCCTTGCTGTCAACATCCAAAGCTGACTCCATTGGTATTTTAAATATAGAAACATACATGATAACAACAAAATGCTGGCTTCAGCTGAAAAATGACCATATTATTAGTAAATTAATACTGCTACTTTATTAGATTAGTGAGTTTGTTGGTGGCACTGCTGATTTACAGAGAAAGCAGTACAAAATGTTCCAGTAATAAAAAAAAACTGGTTTCATGTTTTTCAAAATCAAGTAGCTTTTCCCATGTATGTATCAAGTTATTCCAAACCCATTCTTCACAGTAAACATAACTGATGCATTAAAGGGAAATTTAGAACACATTGCTTCAGCATTTCTTACCCAAATGGAAGTAGGTGGCTTCTTTTGGCATCAGCCATGACATAGACAATATTCCTTTATGTCCCCCAAATCAGATAAAAGAGCAATATTCATCTATGACGTGGCCATGCCAATGAAGCTGCAAACTCACATTTTGCTCCTGTTATTTGAGGAAACCAAAAATCCTCTGGAGGGGAAGACTTGGGCAAAGACATATTCACACATTTACATTACAGTGTTCCCAATGAGTTGGTTTCCCTTTTTAAATAAAACAGATGAGCTAACAGTTCTAAACACGATGCTGTAGAGCACACCAGTAGCCATGTATTAATCGCCCTACTTAATGTGACAACACTGTATGTAACTCATTGGTCTCAAAGCTTAAAAGTTAAAAAGTGTTGTGAGGTCTGTTATGGAGAAATTCAATACACTGCCACTACTTTATTCATAAATGTTTTCTGATTAGTCAATTGCCATTAAATATATTTTCCAAAATGTTTAAAAACCACTGAAAGTAGAGTAAACAAATTAAGAAAATACATTAACATTTGTTTTTCTTCATATATTTACAAAATACCCAATGGCTCAGCATACACCACATGATGTATTCTTTGTGTAATAATAAGTAAAAATTATATTGCTCAATAAGACTCCCCAGGTCCAAATTATACTGAAATAATATGATAATGTATGAACCACAATTACATTAATCCACCTGCCTTTGCATTCACACCACTGCCTACTTTCATCTATTTACCACTGTCACAAAGACATTGTTCTTTCTTTCAAAACAAGATAAAAAGAAAAAGTGATAAATATATTACAAAAATAAATAATACCTAGGACTAGGTACTTGGTAGCTATATATATATAATTAACAGGCTCTAATGGAACATCATCGTTCATTCTTGAACACAGATACCACAAGAATTCTTGTTGAGTAAACCAAGAGGACACAATTCTCAATACAGTGAATACAACTTTCTTATTTATAAGCACATTATAAGCATCTCTCATGGCCACAGTTACAGCAAAGGCATTCAATCAACTTTTAATGATTTTACATATAAAATATCTCTAGGCCCTGCCACAAAGTGAATTTCATTTTGAAGCAACAACCATTTAACAGTTACACAACAAGATTAACAGGGCGGCTCCAAAAATGTCTTCATATTACAGAGAGAAGCTATTTAGGAAAATAAAGAAATTCACAATTTAATATATATATATTTGTATAGGTACACATTTTTTTTCTTCACTCCTATTTTTCTTAACTTAAAAGTCAGGAATTTATATATATATTTTTTAAATGTATGGTTTGTTTTTGTATATTTTTTTTGGTATGTAATACTATTTAAATGATATTTATCATTTTGAACAACTGGAAGATCTGAAAAAATAGGAACCCCACCTTAAGAGCTGGTAAAGAAGGTCACCACAACTCCATCAGCAAACAGGATCAATACATCAATGGGGTAACATGCATACAAACCATCACAGAGTATTTAAAAACCAAACAATCTGACAGAATACTCAATAGCAAGTCATGATCTCATATCTCCATGAGAAGCTGAAGTAAACCTCTAGTGACCTTGGTTAAATTATTGGGCAAGCAAAGCAATATCCTAAACGATCACTACTGGGATACCAGACAGGAGCCACCCACATGTGAGAGGAACTCAAAGACATTTACTGGAGCACAAGTCAATTTACCTTGCTAAAAATAAAACCTTAAATTTGGGTGAAAAAAAACATTTTCTTACAGAAACAAATGGAATCTACCAGCTAGAGCTATGTTTTGTTACAAAGCTATGAACTCTGTGCCAGTATTATACGCAGTATTGCTGTTGCTTGATCCGGTTTCTCTATTAATTTCATTGCTTTGTAGATTACAGTTCATTATGAAGAATTAATCCCTATTCCATAAAGACCAAAGAAACTAGAATTGGGATACCCAATGTAAAACTCAATTAATTGCATGGCATAATTCGATCAGATACAACAGCTCCAGTGAACATTCAGGATAACTACCATTCTGCAATTTTCGTCCTGCTCAATTCCTATCCATTTCTTTATCAGTTCTTCACTACATTTTATAAAAATCAAAAGGATGAGAGATCTCTGTATCCACATTTTAGAAATGTACAACTGTGCTCTGACTCTCAGCTAATGAGGTGCTGGTCAGAGTAACACGTGAAGCTGTGATATCACTGACATCACCCCGAGGGTGCTTGCCTTATAAAGCAACCCTGCCTCCTGCTGACCTGCATGAATAAGTTGTGACCAGTCTCGGGGATAGAAATTCCACTTGTTTCTGTTAAAATACACACGAGACAAGGAGATATAGTCTGAGGTGCTTTCCAGAGAAACCTGGCCCGGTAAGATGATTAAAGAGCCACTGTAGTCACAGAGTTTCTATTAGACATTTAAAAGAGCATGTTTTATGATTTGTTGTATTGCATAAAAAAAAATACATTTTATTTAAGAAAACGAACACTAAAAACAAGGGCTTGACAAAGCCACAGCTTCTAAATTATACTGCTGGCTCCTAACTCTTAAGTTAATATACATTTATTGGTGTCTGTAACTCCTTCTCTGGCTCCTTACTAAATGTCCTGCCTCTTAAAGAGTCATGGAACCTAATTATTTTTTTGTGCATTTAAAGAGCATGCTTTAAATATAACCAAAGCTGTATTTTGCATGAAAAAATATTAGGTAAAATCGATTTTAACTTCATTAAAACTCCTACATCTATATTACTGTCTATTGTCTGATAGAGGCAAGCCCCGATTTAAATCATTTTTTTTACTCTGAGAGCATTATTTGAAGAAAAAAAACAAAACAAAGAGTATTACATTATCAAATACTCTCAGCTACAACAAAGAATAAAATGTTTTTATTGTTAACTACATTTACATTTTGCAAAAGTGTAACATTTAAAACATGATATTTTAAATCAATTATAGAAAATATGGGTGTACAATGTTCCTTTTACAACCACGCCTCATTCACTAACCTTCCTTTGAAGCCTGTCTTTTCTGCCCATCCAAGTGAAGCTTATATATATATATATATATATATATATATATATATATATATATATATATATATATATATATATATATATATATATAATGGTGGGGTGCTTATTTTCAATGGTTACATATATAATATTGAAAACATGAATTTCCATTACAAATATCTAATGAAAGAAAACACTTTTTTTGATCCAGAAGAGCTAAGGGAAAGAGGTTTTGGGTAAAAACAATTAGTCAAGTACAGCATCCTTGTTAAGGGATATAAGAACGGATACATAAGAGATTCTCAGCTTTTGTTAAACCAATCAAAACTTTCCTTCTTTTCAATACATAATCAGTGGCTCTTAAAAATAACCCCCACCCAATTTTATATAACTAGCATTTTACTGGACAAATTCAAGTCTTACATTTACTAAGAGATGGTATCCAGACAAAAAAGTGGTTAAAATAATAATATACAATACTTTTAGTGCAGAATTACTCTAAATATGATATAGAAAAATACTTTCAATAAAAGAAGCTGCATGCTTAAAGCAGCCATAAGAACCTTTCCATGAGTCAGCATCTGTCTTATACAAATTCTGTGAAAAAAAACTGTATGATACATATGAAATTCTGTTTTTTCTGTCTATTTGAGAATGGCCATGTTTGCATGATTGTAGAATAAAGATGACAAAATAGTCAGTTGAAAAATAACGGAGGCTTTAACATATAAAAGTAAATTTACAAAAAACAGAAAAAAATCAAATACACAATTAGAAATTAATAAAATGTTTTTGTTTTTTTTATGTGATTAAACTATACTGTTACAGGAAATGTACATATGTTAATAATTGTGTAACTATGAAGTCATATTGATATAAGAATATTAGAGCTCGCAATTTAGTGGAAACCTTACATTGAATCAATATCACTGTTTTATACAGTGTTGGGATTTTGACAACCAAACATAAAGTAGAGAACAATCATCCCCTTTATGTAACAGCTATAAATTGGTTGTGTGCTACCAAGATTGGCCAACAGTAAATGCATCTTCCTTTTCAAGAAGATGCACACACTCCAACAACTGATTTAATAGCATGGCCTTGGCCGATAGTCCGTAACACTGATTCAAAGCAAATTACCACAGAAATACATTACTTCAAGGAAGCAATATTATTAACATTTGTAATCTCACCATACACACACTTTAACAATAATATGAATTCATTATTTAAGAAAAGCACAACAAGATGGTGGCCAATGAAGAATTCTGAAAAATCACATGGATTGTTTAACAACCAAATGTTTGGACATGATATTACCAAGAATATACACATTACTCAACACACTTTCCTTGTTATCAAAAGAAAAGAAAAAAGGGGGCTAAATGGCTTATGGAGGTAAACATCATCCACTAGCCCAGATAGAAAGTATATTGAACATGTACGTTCAAGTATAGATGAATTGCTTATAAATATGCATAATAATGGTAATGTACACCATAGAAAACAAGCCAATTAAGGACGGAATAAGCTCCCTTTTTCTGTCTCAGCCCTGGGCAACCGAACTGATAAACCATCCTGTGGGACCCGTATAATCTTGTTTTACTGAATCAGAAGCACACTAAGGACTACATTGCAGCAAACTGGGGAAACTTCAATATTCAAGGCTCAGGACCAAAGTCATCAATCAATAGTTTGCTAGTACCACAAAAGTAAGATACTGGAGAGAGTATGAGAAGCACTGACCATGATGATCAAAGTACACTAAGGTATAATGGATTAAATACCCCTAGCGACAGAATCTTAGAGGGACACTGTAGTGTCATATTTGTAATACTACATTTTAAAGAACTAGTACTAATAATATGCAAAATCATTTTAGAAATGTAAAAATAATATAAACATAATTTAAAAGATCATCGCAATTTAAGAAGAAAAAGTTATTTGTTTGTGAAGTTCGTAACAAATGAACATTAGTAGTTTTGAAAGCCATAAACATAAATCATTTTTTTCTTAAACAGAATTTTTGATGACTGTCTTTATGAATAAAGAAATGTATCGCTTTCTGAAAGCTAGAGAATGTAAATGTGTTTTCCATCTATTAGTGGAGGGATGAGTGATGGTAGAGCGAGATGTCTAGAGGAGAAGTTAAGACAATTGGATCAGAACAACATTGACACTACATCCTTTTCTTTCACAGGCCCAGAAACAGGAAGCTTGAATCAAGAGATGCAAGCATAGCTCTCCAGAAATATATACACACCTATGTTACAACCAAAACTTCCGCCAATGCATCATAAATGCCTCCAGGGCCCAGCTGAGGAAAATGTTTTTGTCTAATTAGAAACTAGCTTTATGACTTTTTCACAGCTTAATTATCCTAATGGTCCTTTAAACGAATGACCTATTTATACAATCTATGCTGTCTTGGCCATCTCCATCTCTGATTTCTAATACTTTCCTGATTTGTGAGTACGTTTCTTATGATGTAGATGAGACATTTAGAGGCTGAGATCAGCTCACTGCCACACACTGAAAATTTACGTTGCTTTATATGCAATTAGGGTGGAGTTATTTACATGATAACAATGATGATGGCCAAATACCACATACAACTGTATTAATAGATATTAATTTAAAACATAAGTTTTTGGGTTTTGAAAATGTTTTGCCTATTATTAATTATATAGTTATTTACAATAGTAAACTAAAATATGGGACTCCAGTGTTCATGTAAACAGTAGTTCAATCTACTGATGAATTTCTCCATTGTGGCGGTAAATTAGACAACAAACAAAGGATTTAAACCTATGCCTTCTTATACAGTGTGGGCACAAGAGATCATCCAAAGATATGAATAACACAATGCTGCTTTGACCATAGCAGTCAGTTTATAATATGTTACAGAGGTGGAGCATTGCTCTATAATCGACATAGCATTGTTAATAATATCCTAAAATATCAATACAAATATTTAAAAAAAGACACGGGATGTATTTTCAAAACATCCATAGCAATGTAGCTATTTTTTTTTTGATTCAGTCATTGGAAAAAAAATTTTTTATTTGAACCTTAAGTTTACTTTGCAGGTGTTTTAACCAAACAAGATTTAAAACTTTCACTTAAGCACATATAGATTGTTCAGTTGTTTGGTCAGTTTGAAGCATTAGTGCTGGACCAGAGAACTCATTAAAGCTACACAGCAAAAATCCTGTTTATTACAGACATTTAAAAAAACACACATAAAATAAATGTAATTGCAACTGATTGTCATTAATGTTTTAAGTACAATGAACTTGAAAGTTGAATATTTTCAGCATAAACTACCTTAAAAGATTGTAGGTTATTTAAGAACCATTTATTCTCATAGTGGAGATGACAAACATTAAGTGCATATCCAGTTGGTTAAAGAAGATTATATGTGATAAAGCTTCAGTGGTTCTTATTTATACCATCCGGGCATGCTTTTCATACCTGTCACCCCAAATGGAAGAGTTAATCACCTCAGATAACGTTACATACAGAAAGTAATCTATGCTTTTGAATATGTAACTTTCCAGTTCAATTATCAAACACCTCTATTCAGAACCTTTAACTGCAATTATATCTATTTATATATATATATATATATATATATATATATATATATATATATATATATATATATACTTTTCACAATGACCTTTGCTGTGTCTTTTTAAATGGAACCTGTAAAGCAATGCCGTTTGATTCCACTAAGTCATGGCCAAAAATATTGGATGAGTACACTTCTAGAGAAGATCTATTGTCAGTATGATGAATAGCAACAAGTACATGAACAAAGGGACCACCAGTATAAGACAATCTTAAAGGGTCACAGTAAGCACTTTTCATGTTAAATCTATTATTAGTTCACCCTTAACATTAAAAATACATGTGCAAACAGCATCAAAGCTTTAGCTAGAAAATATTATTTAAAAACACAGCTTACTTAACAGCTGCTGCTGTACCTCTCCATACCTTTCTCAATATCCTGAGCACTACAGAAAAGAAGACAAACATTTTTAACTGAGAAAACATTAGTTAGACACATTGGGTAACCTTGAGCATTCTCTGTAGCCTAAGGAGTCTACAACATCTGATCCAATAACCCCTTGCATGTGCATACTTCCGGTTAGTAAACCAGCCTAATTAATGTTATTCTCAGTTGAAATGGTTGTTTTCTTTTCAGTGGTGCTCAGAACAACGAGAGAAATGGGGAGTGTACATCAGAGGCCAGGTAAACTGTGTTTTAAAATGATTCATGGCTAAAGCTTTGCTGCTGTTTACATGTATATTTTTAATGTTAATTAATGGTGAACTAAAAAAACAGATTTAACATGAAAAGAACAATGGCCCTTACAATGGCCCTTTAAGCAATCCGTTAACGCATCTAATATGCCCCAGCTAACAAAAGACAACGTCTCTAATGGACTAATACAGTTTGATATATCTTCTATGGTCTGGACTTTAGTAGCTGCAACTGATTACGAAACACAACATGCAATCTGCATGAGCTTTTAAATCTTAATTGAAGAGTTAGAATGTGTAAACACTCACGACACATATTTGCACAGTGATTTCCCCTCACACATCAGGCTTTCATACATCAGTGATGTCCTGAGATGATTGTGTAACACTCATATTCAGCAACATGGACACAGAAGTCACATGTACTGTACCTGTAGCTTGCTACTTAGAAAACCCCAGTCAGAAATAGTATCAAGAGCTTGTTCTCTGTGGTAAGTTTTTCATTGCTTCCGCTTCTCATATTTTATAAAACCTATGACCCGTCTGACTGAAGCAGAGACAGCAACAAAGACCAAATAACAGGGGAAAGATACAACTTACAAGAAGCTTTGATCAGCTGAAAAAGAAAGACTGCTGGGTAAAAAGAAAGGTAATGATTCAGCATGAAGGCTGGAGAACGGCAATACTTTTGGAAATCTGGAGGAAGATAAGACATTGTTTAGATGAGAACCAAAAGATTCAACACAGTCAGTGAAAAGAAACATGGAAGATCGAAGAAAAAGTAGAAGAGTATGCTGGTAGGATAGTGCCCAAAAGGTGGCAAAATAAAGCCACCATGTTCGACTGCTAGACAAGAACAAGCCTAACAATCACTTGGGAAGTGGTGGAAGTGGTGGAGGAGGCTCAGCAGGGAGTGGAGGTGCTCTGCTCTTATCTGTGTTGCTGGGCCTAGCTCTGCGGTACTCCCCATATTGATTCAAATACTGAGGGGCTTGCATGGGCTGCACTCCCTGTGCACTTAACAGTGAATGTAACATGTTGACTGTGTCCTGGTAATCAATTACCTTTTGGGCACTGTGCCCATTTGCACCCATGGGTTCCCTGTCAGTTTTACTGTGTCCCCCACGTGCTTTGTGGGGGACATGTCCAACAGATAAGTCATGTGGGGGAAGTTTTGAAGTCCTACTCAGTTTGTGTGAAGATTCATGCCCTATAATATCCTCAGATGAAGGTCTTTTTCTGGAAGGGGCTAATGATTTGTGTGAGGAACCTCCTGTACTAGAAGAACGCTTGCTGCTCCCTGGTTGATCTTGCTGGTGCTGCCGGTGGGACTGATTGTTGTGATGGTGGTGGTGATGATGATGGTGTGATGATGAAGAGCTGCTTCTGTGCTTGTCTCTGCTCTTGCTGCTGCTGCTGCTACTGCTTCCTCCACTCTCCTCAGTTGGCACTTTAATACGAACCTTACCCTCCTCTGTCTTTTCTCGATTTGACACAGGAAGGCGCAATTTCAGGCTGGAGGCTTTCTCTGGACGCTCATGACTTACTTCATGTAGGGGAATCTTCAGGATAATTGGTGATGTGTGTACCTCCCTCTCACGCTCCCTCTGCTGCTGAATAAGTAGGTTCTGTGCAGCACATGCATACTGCTCCTTCAAGTTGGCTTCCAGATGCTCCAACTGGCGCTTTTGTGCTGCCAATTCATCTGCATGCTTTGCCCGATATTCTTTCAGTGACACTTTTGTTGCCAGAGGCACTGGCTTAGAACTGTGCAACTGGGGCTGCTCCTGGCATGCTATATGTTCATTAGTCCTATGCTGCTCTTGTGGATGTTGTGCTGGGGCACCCCACGACCCTCCAGACATTCCAGATTCCAGTTTTGTTATTGAGAATGGCTGATTTGAGGAATCAGAGAAAGGAGAGTTGCTCATGATCCCACTGCGAGAGATCATACGAAGAATTGTCTGCTCAGACAGGCTGTCGCTCTCGTCATCCTCACATCCTTCCTCTTTAGGTTTCTTAGCTGCTTGACTGATCTGTAAACAAAAAAAGGAAGTTTCCAGTGTAACATAAAAATTGGAGCTAAAGTATTCAGAAATAAAAATCAATTTTTTAATGGTGTATCTGAAACTTTGAATGGAAGTTGTGCAATACAGGGTTTTAAACCCAGATATAATGTCAGTTGTCACACAGAGCTACGGAATATGTTGGTAATATAAATAAAGAAAACATAATAAAGTAAAATCCAAGATAATAAAACCATGTTCAAAAATCAATGAGGAACATTCTTTCTGTGTCAATATAAATGAGGTCAAAGGTCTAAAAACATCATGTCTAGGTTATCTGCACAAATAAGTTAAGATAATCATGACTAAGCCAGTCAATCTTAGAGTGTGTGTAATGAAGTTTTCCTGATCAGTCTTAAAATAAAAACTAAGAAATATAAATGAACAAAAAATAAAGCAAATGGGCAACATTGCATACTGTGCTTACCCTCCAGTTCCTTATGCGCTTCAGACGATTAGGAGTTTTCTCCAAGATTTGAAGAAACTCATGGGTTAATTCTGCAATGATCAAGAGGAAAATTATAAAATGCACCTGAATGGACTCATACAAAGACAATATAGAATTACAGTATGTAGACCTCTCAGGCAAATTATTTAAATTGGCATTACTTTCTTGTGGATAATATCCACAGAGATGCAGGTGATGCATGGAAATGTCTCCCATCCCCACCATAATTTTAGATAGAGGGGATACAACTATGTTGATTATGCACTTTATTTCCTATTGCTTACCTTGTTCTTATTACAGTATCAGTAGAGAATATGGAATGATTTTACATAAAATTAGACTTGTTAGTAAGCATGTCATAGATAATCAAAGTCATCCTAAAATGACTATATATATATATATATATATATATATATATATATATATATATATATATATATATATATATTACAGTGGTTCCACTCCCTCTCAATGTTTTAAGTGACATCACTCTGCAACTTGCTCACTGACATGCTAATTTGAAACACTGCCCTTCACAGTCTGTGTATTCATGAGTTGCATGAGCTACAGAGGGTAGCCCAGAACAGATAAAAATGAGGGGTGTTTTAAGTCTTGTATTGTAAGTTAACAACAATCTACACACAGCATTGTGGGAAATTACAGTTCAGCAAAACAGATATGTGAATTTTTGTCAAAGATAAAATTAAAAAAACAACAACAAAAAACCTCAAGTTTGGCAGACTACCAAATAGCATGTTTATGTTATATTTGCAGATTTACAGCCTTGCTGAATTGATCAGGATCATGCTCTGAAATCTTACTTACGATTGCATGGTTTACAGTTTAGGCTTTCGACCAGGTAGCTGTGGGCTTGATCACTTGTATCTCTCTGTAACTGTAGCAAATTTCAAGCCCGCAGACTTACGGCCTGTATAACGCAAACTGCTGGCTTGCAATTGAATAGAGGCCAAAAAATGTAAAGTGCTAATATTTATCTAGATATTAGGGCAGAATGTAAACCTTGAATAGATCAGCTCCAATATCTGAACACATTGAAGCTACACATAATAATCAAATATACAAAGAGGTATAACAGAGCCATATGGATACTAACCATCTAGCAGCTTTAAAGTGACTGTCACGTCTACATACTCCCACCATGGCTTCCCGTCAGTGGACACTGGAATCTCCCAGTTAGACCACTTACACGCCAGATGAATGCAGACACAGGCCACCACTGGAGGTGTGTACTGAAGGCTGAAGGTAGTTAGGTGCAAGCTGTGGGAAAACAGAATGAGCATCAGAGGTAATACCTGAACCTTTGGTTTTTCTTGAATTGTTTTCTGTTCCTCTGCTTGGCTTCTTAATCTGGCTGCGCATAACATAGCCAACACATCATGTTCATATATTCTTTATTAGAAGTGCTCCTTCTCTATGCTCAACTTGAGAAATAAGTTGGTATATTAACCTGTTTGTTGCCATGAAGTAGGATGTCTGGGCCAAGTCCTTGCTCGCTGAGGAGAGAAACACAAAGTAATATATAATTTTACCACTGTCCTAGTTGGCTTTAAATGTGTAACCACAGGTCAAATATTAGTGAGGTTTAAAAATATAAACAACAACAATATGTCAGCAAAGATCGACTGTCACATGTTAGATATGAAATGTAAAATTAAACTATAATTTGTTAAGCACTATTGGTCCAACTTAAATAAGTGATTTGAAGTTCTAATTCCATTTTCCAGTGGCATGAAAATACACCCTGACTTACACTATGCCATGTTTTGCTAAAAAATGTAACTGCAAAGCATGTAAAGTTTTATGTTTAAAAGAGTGACACTCTGAACAAGAGGACTAGCAACCAGAATAAAATATAACTTTTACTAATAAACTCTGTTTTTGAAACGTTGAGTGTAAAGCAGAGATCAGTGTCAGACACCAAATTTGTGTATCAATTTCTTACCTCGAACCAGCTGAGTGCATTTCACTACATGGGTGTGTGGATGATCAATGGTAATCTCAAATCCTGCAAAAAGGAAATACAATATCAGTTGCAATGTCATTTAACAGGTCACTGCTATAACTGGGAAATTCAAGGGTGTAACAAGATGGTGCTATAAAAACCTATATATCACCAACTACAATCTACACACATTTACAATTTCTTGTTTACAGTGATTTATGTAGTAATTTTAAGATGAATATCCAACACAAAATATGAGCTTTTCATATGACAAATGACCAAAACCTTCACCTGCAATTCTCTTATTACTAAACACCTACAGAACCAAAACACTGCAGTAACTGTATTACCATTACTGTATCATTATAAGGCCATGCAAACCTAAATAGGTTTTTCTGAAGCTAGATTAACACTTGCATTATAAAAAAGCTAAAACGATCAAGATTAAGATGGTTAAACATCACAGCATAACAGAGTCCTGTAAGCCTTCACCAGCATTGCTTAGTCATATTGTGCAGACTCTTCCTCCAGGTCAGTCTTGCTCATGGCTGTGGACAAGGCTTTGCACAGGCATCACCATTTCCAGCCCTTCGGGAAGACTTACCCAGGGTCTGCAGTATAATGCTCTCTAGAATGACCAGGTCTTGGGCTTGTTGCAGGTATGCCTATTGTTGAGAGGACAGGCAAATTACTCACTGGGAAGCACTCTGTACAAAGTCCAACCAAGGTCTAAGGCAGGATCACCATGTGGACACAGTTCTGCATGGCCTGTTTGTTATACTGCTATTTGGAGTATTTGATGTCATACTGAATAGTATGTGCTACATTATTTTAACTGCCACTAAAGGCCCTTTGACTGTTTGCTGTATAATTGCTTGTCAACACCAGGAAGAGCAGAACTGTTTCCAGCTGGCAAACCTGGTCCCACAAACCACAGGGAAAGGCTCTATCTCATATTGAAAGGTACAATACATGCACAAACAGGGATAATAACATTTCTACATCTTTTATGGCATAGCAAAATAATCAGAATAAATATTCTGATCATTATAAAAAGTCGACCATTCTCCTCTTTGCCTTGATAAGGCTAAGATGTAACAATCAAGTGGATTTAAACACAAATTATACTTGAAATTACTATATTCATCATCAATTCTGAAAATTCCTTAGACTTCAGCAGGAAGGACAAGAGTTAAGGATAAGACCTAGTCACTTGTTTGACTCTTTCTTAGTATTTTAATAATTGTATCAAGTTTTTGGAGGACTCAAAACATAGATTCAGTACATTGCTCAGTGAAACACATTGTCAATTGGGAAGTAACATTTCATAAATTCCTTGGTACTGACCTGCACTTTTTAAAACTATTTATGTGGTCTTTTAAAAAGCCACTGTAGTCCACAAATGTTTATCTTGCAACTAAAAGATCCTATTTTTAACATTACAAAAAAAGTATTTTGTATGAATAATAGGTTGTCCATATTATAGATAAATGACAATAAATTGAGATACAATGGGACTATTTTCTCCTTGTCCTGACATTTTACAGGATACAAAGGGTTAGTGAATCGTATGGAGGTCTGACGTGCAAATCATTGTGCCTGTAATTCAACTTAATGTGACCAAATAAGAAAACAAAATAAACAGGTTGTAAACAAGAGTTTGTTTACACCTCCTCTCAATTCTCTTGTAAGATAAAATCTGTGATGAGTTATTCCAAATTTTCTTCAGTTCATACAATTTATTTTATATGCAAAACAAAATATTGGTTATGTATATGGCAAGTTCCTTTTAAATGTCTAATGGAAAGTTTTGGACCACGTTGGCTCTCTCAATACACATTAGTGTATATTAGTTTTTACCAAATGTTGTAACAAAATCTTTAATTAATGCATAATGACCACAACACGCTGGTTGTGACAAATAGCACTTTGGCTATATAATGAACCAATATTTTAGTCTCTTAAATAAATTTCATCTGCTCCTCTCCTAAAATTAGTCTGAAAGCATTAACCTTCTATTCCATACCAAGCAAAGAAAGGATTTGTGAAATACAGAACATTTTTTACACACAGTGTAGATCTTAGTAAGAGTTAAATGACCAGTGAAATCCCACATTTATGATATGTACTTTGAGGAATCATTCTTCATAATGAAAATATTTTTAAGAAAGTAAAAGAAAATACACACAACCTTTAACTTATATGCAATTATTCTGTGCAAAACGCCATCACTACAGTTTCTAATATGGAGGGGAGGAGGCACCTTAGGATGAAGAGAAGCTTCTATTATTTCTTATTATAGTTGCATTCCAGATTACAAATACGCTGGTACCTTGGTTCTCAATCTTAATCTGTTCCGCAAGGCAAGTTGAGTACCAAACTCTCATAAGGAATAATGTAAATTTGGTTTTAGCAAATACGATGACTACCAAGGTAAAGCGATGCGTACCAAGGTTTTTTGCTCATCCAGACAGGTTGAGTATCGCAAATGGTGAGTTCTGAGGAGGTTGAGAACCAAGGTACCACTGTAGTTGTAGAACTGAATAAAACAATTGTCTCTGCATCTAAGGTTGCCTCACAGACACTTAAACAAACAATGGCTGCACTATGAAAGTAAATTGTATATGTAGTATAGTTGTATTCATTTGTGTTTCGTAAAGACATTTTGATAATTATTGAATCAAGTTCTTTAAAGAAACATATATAAAATAAAGAACTTGAGTTAGCACAAAAACAAACTGATTCCTCATTTGTATATTACAGATATACAGAAAATAGTTTACTCTGGGATGATTTCTCATGTATTAAACCCACTGACACATTCTAAAGTTATAAACACCTAATCTCACTGTGTTATACATGCTTGTACATGGACATTACAAACAGTGTAACAAATCATGTGCCATTCAGTATCTATATACAGAACAAATAATAACATGGACAACACTTTGCAGAGACCTGACTGTAATTAATGCTCAATGTGCATTTCTTCTCAGTTTTGGTACTGAAACCTGGATTATGGAGTTACAGATTATAGTAGGGAGTAGTGGCGGAGCTAGTAAATGAAGAACCCCAATGCAAAATATTTGGGGGGCTAGCAACCTATCTATACACCCAGAGGAGTCAATAAAAATAAATGTGGTTAAATCACCACTATGATGTTCAGATTACCTTACTATAAAAAATTATTGTCTGCCCCTTAGACATAATAAATTCAGAGTTCACTTTACTTCAGGCCACTGCCATGTTGTGGCCCCAATGCTTTGCACCTGCTGCACCAGCAGTAGCTCTGTCACTGATGGAGTGTCTACAATTTTGAGAACAGTGTACATATTTATAATCTCTAATTACTGGGTTAAGACCCAGTTGTTCTGTTAACTACAGCATCATATCCTAACTACAACAAGCATATCCACAAGTAGATATACACAACAGACTTTTTTTAAAACTTAGCTTTGTTTGAGTCTCTATGGGGATGTTATTTTAATAATTTTGAATACATTTATACTTCTGTGCCGCATACCTCACTTCGGGTGTCAGGAGCAGGATCCAGTGGATTCAGACATGCATGTACTACCTTGATGACATATTCTAGCTTCCGGGGCTGCTCTTCCACCTTAGCTGCCAAGAACAGAGCAGCAGGTGCTACAGACTGAAAGGAACAAAACAGTGGTGGCAACACACCATGATTATTCAATACTTCTAAAAGACAATCAAAATGTACAGGAGTGAAACATGTTATCCATGGGTTATAAATAGGTTGAGGTATTCATTTTAAAGAATAAATATATTTTTTCATTTAATACAACAATTACATACAATATTTATGCATGTATACATTTAATTATGCAATCATGTTTACAAATAACAATTATTCTACTGAATATATGTTCATATTAACACATCATCAAACTTGTATCATTGTGCTAAACAAAAGTACAGTATATTAATTGCTGTTACTCTCCCATTCCCAACATGATATCCAACCTGCTGCTTGCCACAAAAACATTGGGCTTAGCCACAGACACTATGCAATTTGCAGATGTATTACATGAATTATTTATTAGTCACAAAAATTTTAACATAAATATGAATAGGTATAGTGCACCATCTCACTTACATTACGATTGAATCGGGTGAAGGACTGGACCATATAAAAACGATGCATGTACACAATAGCCGTGTTAATGGTCAGCTGAGACCTGTACAAATCGGGCTAAGGAAAATACATTTTTCACACATCAACTATAAAGAGAAACACAAATTTGATCGAGTCTTTCACTATGTCTCTATATATTTTAATAGAAAATACCCTAATGCTTCCTAGGGCATAAAGAACCAGCAAAACGAAAGGAGCATGAAAGTGTTAATACTCAATGCATGCGTCTCCATTAATGGACCGCTGAAATGCAGCTTTCTACTAACAGGCTTTATAAAAGAGCCCTTCATATGACATTTATATGAACAGTCATATACTGAATAAACAAACTAAAGTGAATAAGCTGAGATTTGGTGTTCAGTGACAGAAATGTGTCCGACTCTCCGTGACCCTAGGGACTGGAACATGCCAGGCACATCTTGTTTTCCACACCCCCAGAGCTGCTTGCACATGCACCTGGTACCTACCAATAGAAATACTGCATTTGGGTATGGATTTAACCCTTTACTAAACTTCAAGCCAACAGCAGCACAATGCAGAGATCTACAGAGCAGTGTCAGGCTCCTCATGCTTCCTTGTGCAGGGGACTACACATCCCATAATTCCTTGCTACACAAACTACCATCATGATTGATACAATGTATTACCTGCCTGTAATTGGCCAAAAGGAATTATGAATGTTATGTTACTTTTTTGCATGGATATATAGGGGTGTTAACTACTGCTTGCAAACACAAGAGCTTTAGGAAACTTATATGTGTAACATTTTTTTTTTCTTCATACGCTACTGTTACTCCTCTATCGGATGTATTCATAACCCATGAAACTTAAACATGCCTTTAACATATAATCTTGTGCTCTGTCACAACATGAAGAGCACTTACAGTGAGGTAAATGGCCCTTTAATATCTGTGAGAATGGGACATATTTTGGTTGACAAACAAATTGGACACATAAACCACAACTGAATTACAAACAATCTGCCTAAAAACCCTATGTAAGATGGGCCACTATTCCCGCTTTTTGTTACCTTTATCCTAACAGAGTATCCGGATTTTGGAAGCGTCCCAAGTAACATAATGGCAGCCATGATTACTCCTATCTACACAGTATGGCCCTTCCTCATGTGATTGCTAACACTGGTTCTCTCCAACACCACAGGGCACACCAAAATAAAAGTGTTTATTAAACAACACCACACACATATTGTCACATTTTATTCCATGAGAAGCCATGTTGTGTCTGGATGATTTATTTGTGCGTGCCTTGTACTTTGGGAGAGCTCGGTGTGAGGCCCAGCAGCACCGGGTGGTTACCCCTATACTGTAAAGCATGTGCATTGTATTACTTCGGTATCACACTCGGTCGGGTCATGAGCAACTACATTGTAATCACATGCGCTAATGGAATGAGAGGCGGTGAAGACACGTTGTCTCATACGGAATGCATAGGGCCGAGCCCTCATTATTACACAGGCCGCACGGCCCCTCATGTCCTAGACCCTAGGCCTCCCTCCTGCCGAGGCTCACAGAAGGATACACGTTGAGCCGCTGGCCCATGTCCTGCAGGAGGTTGGCCGCCTGCTGCCGGTACGAGAGCTCCTTGTCCGGGTCTAGACCGGCGCGGCGGGAAGGGCTGCGCTCTAGCTGCTCCCGGGAGAAGTACCAGCGGCTAGACGGCGCCATGATGGAACGGGCGTGAGGACGCGCTCGTCTGGGAGCGTGGTGACATCATTAGGATATACGTATTGACGCACGCTGGGCGTATTTCCGGTTCTTGTTATGCAAGGGGGGGGAAGAGAGCGAAACACACTTGCCCATCACAGTTTGTTTCTTTCCATCCTTTTGTGTTGGATTAGTCTAAAGGCCATTTCCCCCTTGAATACCTGGCCTTATACTCCCCAGAAGATGACTTTATACCACCTCCTTCCGAGCCTGCCCCCGATACCCTAAGTTAGCCCCTCAGTATATCCTCTTCCTTTGCAGACCCTTTCAATATACCTTCTCTGGAGCTCATACTTCAGTTGGATCTTCCCATTCCTGTCTCCATATCCGCTCTTCTATACCTAGTCCTCTCGCCATCTTTCTGCTAGATATGTTAATGTACCCCCAGAACCTGTCCATATACCCTCTCTTTTGTCCATTCTGTCTTTATTCCCTCATTTGCATAACATCCTATATCTTCCCAGTCCAAAACCTGTCCCATAATAAATATCCCATTCAGAAGCCTTATTTCCCGTTCCAACTTCCAGAGCTTGTTCTCTCCATGAAGAACCTCTTCTTATAATACCTTCTCCTCTAGAACCTGACCATATAGCTTTTCTGGACCTATCCTGTTATGTGCACACACAGGAATCGCGCCGCCAACGTCCCAATGTAGTGGTTAGGGGTCTTCAGGTTAGGGCTGGTAACTGGTGTAGGGAGTTAGGGTTAGGGCCGACAAGGGCTGTAGGGGCTTAGGGAGTACATTGGCACTTGAGCGTGCCTGGCACCAGGAGGCTTCCCATGCCGTGCGTGCACATAACCGGATAGATCCCCCTTTTCGCTATGGTGTCTGTCCCTGTATCCCACCTAGAACATATCCGTGAGCCCTCTCCCCATCTAGATCATGATCTTATACCCTCTCCCCTTCAGAGCAGTGTGAAAGCCAGAACTGGGCGGAACAGTCACTTTATAAAATAAATATATCACAATATCACTGGGATGTGTTAAATACTATATTTAAGCGTATTTAGAATATTTTTCATAAAAT